>BGPR01016561.1:20198-34264 GCA_013235015.1 Araneus ventricosus | reverse complement strand
TGTTGGACATTTCAAGGGTGTGACAGGGGGAGGTTTTCTTCTAATGGTGAAGAATTTCTGCTGCTACCATATTCTCAGAACCTACCCTGAATGCAGTTTTCGAAAAGAAAGGAATATAAGTGAGAAAAAAAATCACATGAAAGCTGTTTTAGCCCCGATTAAAAAAATACCCTCAAATTCTGGTAATTTCAAAATTTAATCTGATTTTAAATGTTTTTTTTAAACCAAAATGTGTGATGTCACACTTCTTGTTACCCCCTCCCTCCCCCTTGTCACAATTTCATGAACCCCCCCTTCCTCCCTCCAAGCGTGACATCATTTGTGGAAGGCCCCTTTAAGGGATATTTTTTCTCTTGCAATTTCGTGGTTCGATTATGTTTTTAACACGCCAGGGAATCGGAAACTTACCTCGTTATCTTTTAAAGAAAAAGACCCAATTGTATTTTTTGAAAAATCAAATGTTTCGAAGGCAGCTTTTGCAACAGAACACCAAATTCCCAGGACTACGTTAAACGATATTCTTTCATCGAAACGAGTCATTGAAGAAGCTGAGTGCAAAGACAAAAGAAAGAGAATGAGGAAATCGAAGTTTGACGTGATCGAGGAGGTTTCAGTTCGATGGCTAAAACATGCCAGATCGCCAAAATTTGCCAATTTCTGCCTTGATTCTCAAAGAAAAAGCCATAGAAATATCTGAGGAGTTGAACATTGAAGATTTCGGCGGCAGAAATGGTTGGTTGGAACGTTTCAAAGACAGACATTGCCTTTGTCTTAAAACGATTTGCGGAGAAGGAGCAACTGTTGAAGGTGAAGCTATAGAAGACTGGAAGAACAGTGTTCTCAAGGACATTTTATCTAGGTTTGATGCATCAAATGTGTTTAATCTTGATGAAGAAACAAGCTTATTTTACCGTCTTTTGGCTGATAAAACTGTCAATTAAGGGTGAAAAATGCACTTCTGGAAAAGCAAGCAGACAACACCCGACACTTCTGCTTGGAGCTAATATGAGTGGAAATGAGAAACTTAAACCACTTGTGATAGGCAAAAGCAAAAAGCTACGCTGCTTTAAAAACGTTAAATCCCTGCCAGTTGAATATGAAGCAAATTCAAATGCTTGGATCACTACAATGATTTGGGAACGACATATTCGTAAACTGGATTCTCAGTTTTCGTATCAGAAAATACATGTTGCCATCATTGTCGATAACTGTACCGCCCACAATCAACCCGAAAATTTAAAAGCGATCAAAATTGTTTTCCTTTTTGCTTCAAATGTAACTGCACTTCTTCAGCTTTTAGATCAAGGGATAATTCGCGACTTTAAACGAAAGTACAAAAAAATGCTTGTAAAGGACTGATTGGATAGGAAAGAAAACTAGAAGTTTCGGTTTTAGATGCGATTATCTATGTACACAAAAGTTGGAGTTCCGTTTCATCACAAAGTGTTTCGAATTGTTTCCGACAAGCGGGGTTCATAGCAAACGCAGAATCACAAGAAATCCTCAGCGAAGACATCATCGACCCGGAACTATTAGAGACTTTGCCGCAAATCGTTAAATGAAAAAGGGTGCAGCGTCAACCCAGATAGCAATTTTAGTTTGCAGCAAGCTTGCCACAAATTTGTCATGACAAGAGTGCAAGCTTGCAGCAAGTTAACGAAAGCTCCGAAGTCACCATGAAACGAACTTGCCGTGCAAACTTATTGCAAATTAAAGCAAAAACAAAGTACGAAACACAACCCAGGATAGAACTCGCGACCTCCCGGTTCCGAAGCGGAGACGCTAACCATTGAGCCAGTCGAACGCTGCGAGGAGAAGATAGATTTCGCTAATACATCATTCGATTCGATTCGTATACGATTTATTTTTAACTATTTTCTGGATTTCATTAATTTTTTGAGTTGAGAATATGATTTGAAGTCAAAGAGAGAGCGATTTTTGCTAATAACTACGTTTTGCTAGTAAAATAAATTATGAAATTAGAGTTCAAAAGTAATTACTTTAAAATGGGACAAAATGTCTAGTTATTATTGTTCAACAAACACTGACTGTTTTTTATATTTAATTTTGTTTATAAACGTTAAAATTTCAGCATTAAGACAAAGGCGATATAGTTTTCCTTAAAGTGAGAGTGATATATTTAGTAAAAAGATGGAAAATGTTTCAAAAAATTTTTTTATAAAAAAGTTATCTTTTTCACAAATTATCATTGATTTATTGAATTAATAAAAAAAGAATTACGGTCTAGGAGATGCTATTAAAAATCGGATGTTTTTTAAAACAGAGACAAAGATAATTATCTCTTTATTGTGCTATCTTTGCAGGAAGCTTGTTTTGCAAAATTGCAGCAAGTTTGATTTGCAAAGAGGTGGCGCTATTTGTCACATCGAACTTGCTACAAGTTCGATTCAAGTTTGACGCGTCAAATTTTGCCATGACAAGTCAAAATCAAACTTGCTGCAAACTTACGTGCTATCTGGGAATGCGTTTGTCAACATTGATAACGACGTCACAATCTGCTCACAAGCGACTGTAAAAGTTCTGACATCTGAATTTTTAGAAGAAAAACCAAACAGTCCAGGCGAGGATAGCGATGTCGAGAATATGGATCAAACCCCACCCAACAAGACAGAAACAATCGAAGTCCTGGAGAAAGTTCGACAGTAATTAACATCCATTCAAGGTACAACAGGCAAAGAATTTAAGCCTTAAGTATATTAGAAAAGAAAGTTACTATTTCCAGTAGTCAGCAGCTTCATCAATCAACACTGTTGGATTATTTTAATGTACCAAGTAAAAGAAAATAAAATGTGGTAACTATAAAAAGTTTTTATTTTCCACTCATTCATTTGCATGTATTGATTTCTGAAAATCTTGTTTTCCTCACCGAATCCTACATTCAATTCATGAAAATATTTCAGTGTTTTTTTTGTTGTTTTTCAAAAATTCCCACTCTGCCTAAGTCGTCAAAAATGTTTGGTCCTTTGAGTGACGACTTAACGAGGTTTTACTGTATATTGTTTAATACCTTTTTTAGAAAATAAAAGTATTAAATCTCATTGCTTTCTCCGATTTCAGTATAATTTTAGATTTTGCAAATAGGGGAAGGTGGTGTACCTTGGACATAAGTGTACCTTGAACCGATGCCGATTTTAGCAACATCTGTATAGAAAATGTTATATGTATTTTGTACACTTGCCACCAGAGGTCCCAGTGTACCTGAACTTATTTGTCAAGGTGCTCATTTGAATGAATGAATCCTGAAAAAGGAAATTGACCCACCAAAAGTAATTTTTTCCCTGTTGAATTTTGTGTTAATAGTTCCTAAACATACATAAATTACTTTATAGTAAAATGCCTAACTTATAAAGCACAGTTTTAGCTATAATAACATGTGTTAGAAATTATGTTAAGTCTAACCTCAATTTAGTAGTCAGCCATTTTCCATGAAATGGCCAAGTGGTGTACCTTGGAACATGCCCAAGTGGTGTTCCTTGGTGCATGACCACTACATGGTCTACCACTTATGTTGTGGAAAAATGTGATGTAATGTGGAAGTTACCACATCCCGTGTTGACTGGAGGATCTGAAAGGCAGCTTCTGAAATTAACATTTGGAAATGACTTGTCTAATTACAATGCTGGTTAAGCCCACTCATAGGAATGAAACTGTTGCTGTAATAATTTTATATTCGGTCTAATCTAAGACCTCATTAAGTAAAAGTGCTCATTAACATTTTTCTGTAGCGAAAATACCAATAAATGTTTATGTTCAAACTATTCGGTTAGATTTTTTAAATCTAGAAATAGCTGGTCCAAGGTACACTACCCATGGTGTACCTTGGTCCTATTTGCACTTTTTTTAAAATTGTAAATAATGCACTGAAATACTTTTTAAAAAAATCTACAAAAAATATATGTTGTGTATAAAGGCCTAAAATATGAAAGAAAAATTGTTTTGTTACCTTTCTTTTAGTAATTATCCAATTAAAAATTAAAAATGGGACCTAGGTACACCACCTTCCCCTAATATAAAAATTAATTTTCTCTCTTGATTGAAAAGATTTGCTTTTCTGATGTGTCTCTTATTACTATAATGAATTAACTTACAACTGCAAGGATAAAAAATAAGAAACTTGTGTCGTAAAAAGTACAACAAAAAAAAAAAAAAAACCTTCTAAGCTAAGTGAAATACTGCTATTAAACTAAGCTGCTTCTTTAATAAAAAATGTAATAAATATGAAGCTGAAGAAACAGAGAGGGATATGGAGAAAATCAAACATTCATTTAAGTTTTCTTCAAAAAAGAAAGTGTAATAAAGTGTAGAAAAGGACGCAGCAAATCATGATAGGTGAATCAATAAAATCTTACAATTATGTACCAGAATGTTACAAATTTTTTTCCAGCTCTCCATTATCTTGGTAGAAGTGTCAGTATCAGCAGATAGATTTATAAAAGATGGTGATAAAATTATTAAATTAACAATGTGTTTCATTTACAGGCAAATTACGGCAAAAATGATAGAAAATGCATGGCATCTGGAGATTATATGAATCAGGCAAAAAATGCCAAAGTAAAGTAAGTTTTCAGAAGATATCAAGCTTTTATAACAGTTTCATTGATTAGGTAAGTTTTTCTTGCGCTCAAAGGGGGTCTTCTTTCATTTATAAAACTCATTTGTAATTCCAGAGTTGCTTTTAATTTCACTTCTGTGGCACTGTTCATAATGAATTAGTTTCAAAGAGCCATATCATCAACAGAGGGCTTGGGGAAAAAGGAAGAGAATTCAGTACAGGTGACTGGACCTGTGATTGAATAGGATTTTCCACAAGAGCACAAACTATTATTTGGCACTCATCATTTGCGAGTTTCTTGCACACTGTAACATGCAGCCGCTTCCAGGCACATCCTTCTTGCCAGCTTTCATTCTTCTAGATTTCTTCCAATCCACAAGATTGAAGATACAGCTGAAGAGTCACCATTTAAAAATAAAATAAAATAAAAAAAAAACCACACTGGTTCGGAATACTCGAAAGGGTGTAAGGACTTTAACAGAGCAATGGGGAAATATAAAAGCAATACAAGAATATCAATATAACATGACACACACAAAAGCATCACAAACACAGCACAGAACGTTACAAGCATTGCAAAAAAGGGACAACAACAAAATAAATAAAGTAACCTAAAACACACACACTCGCAAGAAGGAAATAATAATAATAATAATAAGCCACTGAATCGATATTACACTTGGAGAGAACCATAAATTAATTGAATTTTGATTTTTATCATCATCAGATCTGGAACCAACATTAAAAATATTCAAAAGGAGGAACCTCCAGTATGCATCCAAATGAGCAAAACACAAGCACAAGCTGAGCACAACACACCAGTAAAAAGAAGGAGGCAATAAAAATTTTTTGTGAAGTATCATTAAAAATCCCACAAAAAGAGCATAAAAAACAGACCCCGTGGTCTCTCACCAGTCCAGAAAACAATAAAATCCACGTCAATCAAACAACAATAAAAATACAAGATAAAATTTTAAAAATAAGAAGGATAAAAACAAAGGTATCAATTGGGATCCCCCAAGGGTGAATGCTCAATAAAAGTTAGGACACTAAAACATTTTAATAAGTCCAGGGTTAACCTAAAAACAATATAATCAGTTAAAAAGTTGCAATTTTTACATCACTGATAAGATCCAAGCACAAATTATGTTAAGACCATGCATTTGAAAACAATGACACTGAATCTGTAATCTGGTTCAGTGGCAAGGAAGGAGCTGAAGCACTGCACATAATCATTAATTCGAACATGTTCACATTTAAATAATCAATGCAATTATTTGTCAACAGAGCTAATTTAGGAACTTTTTAAAGTGCCTACAAATAATGAGCTTAGTTTGTTGCCTTTTAGATTAATAATTTGTATTATTTTGTTGGTAAAAAATGGCTGTAACTACAGTAGAGTCTCCCTACAACGAAGTCTCTCTACAGCGGATTTCTCCCTATACCGAAATTTTTAACCGGAATGTTAAATAACATTCAAAATATTCTCCATATAACGAAGTGGTTGTCTCCCTATAACAAATTTTTTCAGGGGTTTATCTTTTTGATTTCTGAAGAAAGTTGAAAATTTTTGTGCAACCAATTCACTCACACGTGCCTGTTTCTGGAACCACTCACTCTTAAAATGTGAAAATTTTTCTGAAAATTTAACATCACGAAATGCAAAGAAATGTAAAATAACGGAATTTTTCAAGTAAAATAAACATAAGTACATACTAGTACATATTATTCTTTAAATTGGTGAATTGTCTTAACTTTTGAGCATTTTATTTATACAATAAAAATTAGAATAATTTTAACAAATTTATAATATATATTAGTTCATTTTTAGTTGAAAATCATAATTAAATACATTTGAACTTATCGCACCTATTGAAAAGTTTGGAACATTTACTTAAATAACTGCCAAAATCTCTAATCTCCGTATAACGAAATTTTCTCTATAACGAATTTTTCAATTGGAACCAAGCGATTTCGTTATAGGGAGACTCCACGGTATTACTGATGTTGTATCTAAATAAATAAGACAATCACAAAGAACACAGGCAGTCAAGTGACTAAGCAGGTGAATTTATTTATAAAAAGAAAAGAGTCACAAGTGCACAGCTTTGGCAACTAAGAATCCAGCTCCTAGATGAGCCTGAATCCTTGATGCACTGAATGAGTTTTCTTTTCGAGGTCCTGGAATGGCAATGTACACAGAGCAGAAAAAGTGCAAGATCACGCAAATTTACACTTGGAGAAGTCCATCTCGGGGTGCGATTCCATAAACCTGCAACGGAAGATTCGGGATTATTTATTGCTGGTTAAAGGACAGAGCTGTGATAACTTCTAACACAAAAATAATATATAGAACATTAGATTTTATTTGCTTGGATTGAAATAATCCATTAAAAGTTTACAAATGAGTTGCATTTTCTCTCTTTTATACAGTGGCTCCCAAAATTGAGTATACACCACTCAAGTTCTTCATTAAACGTCTAAAATAGCAACTTAAAATGTTCGTTTAACATTAATACTTACAGGAATGTTAAAATGCTCATTATAGAACGCATTAAGCAAGGAAACAAAAATGAGGAAATGATAATAACTTAATTGGTTAAATTTTTATGTTGAAGTTCCATATCTGAGTCACAAAATTAAGTATACACTTCATAAAAATTTCAATTTGACCACAGGTATTTGTCTTTAAATGAACAAGTGTAATAAAGACCAATTTGAATACTTCTTTTAAGTTAGGAATTAACATTAGCTTTGTTTCTGATTCGCAATTGTTATTTTCCCTTCATTTATCCGTAAAATTTTTTTCAGAAAATTAAGGAAAAAAGATGTTCGGATTATCCAGAATTTCGAATTCCTGGGGTTCTACTGTATTCAATGTTTTTCTTTGAGGAAGGAAGGCAGCCATCACTGCTACTTTGCCTTTCTAGCATGAAAGCTATCCCAGTGATAAATTCCTGTAGCAAACCAGAAAATTAAAGTAGAAGTGTGGCCAAACTTCAATTCTACAAGAAATGTTGTTGCATATAAATGCAGATTCCAGTCTACAAACTTAACAGGTCCTGGCTCTCACTATTTACATTTCTAAACTCAGTACAAAACAGACCAAATAATACATAAGCCTGATTCCTTCCAATTATTCTTTTTTTGTAATGTTAATTATATACTGTGGACTGAGTTGCTAAAAAAAATAATAATAAATAAATAATACTAAAAAAATCGGTTGCAGTTATCACCAGTTTAGAACTTTTCACCATCACTTCAAAACTACTCAAGATTAAGATGACTTGGAGTGGAAATAAAAATTCTGGCATTCTTCACCTTGGGAGAAAGTACCCAGAACAAATGTCAGGAAAGAAAGAACAATTCAATAAGTGGACATAAAGAAGGATGGGACCACTTAGATCACAGTGCACAAATTTTTTTTCACTAAAATACCATTTAAGGTCAGAGACAACTTGCCTAAAACATGTACAATGAGTATTTATTACAAAATATTGTTAGTATACAGCTAAAAGTGACCACATTGAGCAGAAAATGAGTTAATGTGTTTTGTCATTTTAAAATGTCAAATCTGAAACAGAAAAAACATTGGCAAGCCGGAAGGCAAAGGTAGATTCCTTTAGTCCGGAGATATAAGGAAAAGAACATTTCACACTCTATTTTCTTAAAGATTAGAGCTACAAGAACGAAAGAGAGTGGGAGAGACTGCAAATGATGAGAGCTTTCCAACAAGGGATAACATGCATAGGTTGAAAGATACTTTAAGTTGGGGGATAGGAGGGAAAATTCCTCCTATTCCCCTTCCTAGGTAATTTTCAGGTCATAACTTCTAAGCAATTGCAGCTATCGAAAAAGTTTAAATGCATAAATTGTTCGTTATTATAAGACAATAATTCACCTAATTTGAATTTCCTTTCCATCTTCAATTGTAAAGAAATTATGGGGAAACGAAAATTTCAACCCCCAATCATTTCTACCCACTTTAAGCTGGATAGCCCGTCTATGAACTGGCAAAGATTTTTACTATCCGTACAACATATCCCACACTGGTTAAAATCAAATCAAAATTACTCCAGTTATCGTGCTCACAAGATAACTTGGGCAAAAGTGTTATACATATATATACCTATATATAGAAACTTTTTAACAAAGAATGGTTTGGGGTTCTAAGGATCATGATTGGTGAAGACCTACAGAAATTTTCTGGAAGTCATGTCATGAGAACCATTGCAATAGGTAGACTATAAGGAATCCACCTAAAAAATGTGTATATCAATATATGTGTATACTGGCAATATATTGATATATGTGATTTTTCCTGTTACAGAGATGGCATTTTAAAACGACAAGAACCCATTTTCCCTTTTCTTCCAATGCAGTCACCTTTTGTTGTATACCAACAACATACAACATTCACCCAAGAAAACATCACAATTGTATTTTACTCAGCTTTTGTGTTATAATCACAAAATAGTAGAAAATGTGGGAAACCCACGTTACAGCACTATCAACAAAACGCACACCAAATACAAAGAAAGGAAGGAACCTAACTTAATTTCCTTCAGTAACAATATGACACAACTCAAACAGTCATAAAATATTACAAGATTAAAAATACATCTTCAATAACTTTCAAAAACTGATGAATTTGTCCTGAATCATTATATATTCTTTTGTTCAATTAGTAGTGACAACCTTTCACTGCCCTCATCTTCATACAAAATTAAACTGGAAAAAGAAGCATACTTCTTAAGGACATCCTGTTTCTTTTGTTCGTCTGAAGTAGGCAGGCCCATTTCTTTTTGACGCTGATCATACATCATTTTCTCGACCATACCCCTAGTTTCACCATCCAGGTCAGACAACTGAAAATAAACAGAGGTAAATGAAATGGTAAATATTGGTTCACACCAAGATTCAAAATAGTTTGTTCTAAAAAAAATGAATGAATATTTTAATGCTCTAATTAGTAGCAAATCAAGTAAAAAGGTATAAAGAACATCTGTGCAATCCTAATGCTTTATACATGAATTTTTACTTGTTGTTTGTTTGGTGCACTTTGTTAACCTTCTAAGCCAGAGGTACCCAACCTGTGATACGCGTACCCCAGGGGTACAAAAAGGACTAGTTGGAGGTGTGCAAAATCAAAATTGGTAATGGAGGAAATAAGGAAAAACATAAGGAATTTCAAAAGTTACAGAATTTTAGTTTCCTCAAGAATCGCATTGGAATTTTCCTTCGCTTGAATAGTTGATTATTATGGAGTGTAATTTTTATCATCTTTATAAGTGAATGCGAAATTATTGCAACAATAATTTCATTTGTTTTGAAGTTAAACTTATACTAATGTTGAAATGCAATAAAACGTGAAATAAAAAATAAGTCCAGAAAATGTTATTAATTCGAGTCATTTGACTCTTAAAGCTAATCTAAGCCCTTAACATTATTGGCAAAAATTTCTTTGTATAGACGGAGGGTTGGTGGTGGTGGGAGGATATGACAGTAGGAAGTATGCAAAAATATAAAGATTAGTCAAGGGGTATGCAAGGGACAGAATAAAGGTTAAAGATTAGTCAAGGGGTATGCAAGGGAATAAAGGTTGAAGATTAGTCAAGGGGTATGGGACAGAATAAAGTTTAAAGATTAGTCAAGGGTTATGGGACAGAATAAAGGTTAAAGATTAGTCAAGGGGTATGCGAGGGAATAAAGGTTGGGATACCCTGCTCTAAGCATCTGAGCTGTGTTTTTCTATTTTTTGTGTTGATTTCAAAAGCAGATAATTCATGCTCATGTGTATAATTTCTTAAAACTACCACGGATTTCAGAGATATTATTAAATGCAGTAAAGATCCAATTATTCAATTTAAAAGCAAATTTTTGTGACTTCAAAGATATTAGATAAAAATAGCTAACCACTTCATGATACAGATTAAAAGATTAAGCCATGATGACATTGATAACTATTTTGTTCTGGTATAACTTACAAAAATGTGATGTCTACTAACTTACAAAGGAGGGGGCCCCCCCCCCCCCAGCAATCTCAGAAACCTTTGAATTTGTTAGTGTAACTGAGAAATAATTATCAACATTTCAGATTA
This sequence comes from Araneus ventricosus, assembly GCA_013235015.1. NCBI lineage: Eukaryota > Metazoa > Arthropoda > Arachnida > Araneae > Araneidae > Araneus > Araneus ventricosus. The sequence goes on along the minus strand of BGPR01016561.1, from coordinate 23,590 downwards.
TAATTTTAAAAAATTCTATTCAAAACACATGATATTCTTAAATTTGCTAATAAAATTTATTAAACTGAAAAAAAAAAAGAATAAGTTGTTCACAAATGCCAGAGATCTGACTTCAAGTCATTAGCCGAAAAGCGCTCCAACACAGTTAACAAAATTTCTAAAAGCTGCAAAGGTAACACACACTAAGTGAATTTATGCTTATTTATTCATTTAATCTTTAATTTAAACGAAGAAACCTAATAAATAATTTAAGTATATGTTAGTTTTAAAGACACAAATTCTTGTGCACTTAAAAAGCATTTAATTCAGGTCTTTAATTTTTGATCTTGTAACTCCATCTATATATGGACAAAGAAAAATTTATGTATGGAGAAAATATATGGGTATGGAGGATATGGAGAAAAATTTATTAAATATATTTATGAAGATTATCACAAACTATAAACTTAAAATTAAGATGGTTTTTCTATTATTTTTGTTTACTCATATTGAAAAATCTGACAGAATTCATTCGTATCAAAGTTTCTGCAGTTTGAGTTCATATGCATGACCCAAATTGGGATAGGGATTTGTTTTTTAAAAAGCACAGATTTAATGATTAGTTTTTCAACTGGACCTCATCTGAACCTCACAAACAAAAATGAAATATCTACTATCTCACTCAAACGTTTTTTGAAAACAATATATATTTTTTTGGTCTATGAAACAAACATTTCCTATGATCCTGAATTCTTTGAGGTTGCATGGGAGAATAATAAAAATAAATATTAAAAAAAGGTGAACTTAAATGGTAAATTCATGATCATGCAATTGGTTTTAACACTATATTACATCCTATTCCACTTCAGATTTTGAGAAAAACTATTTTAAAATATCAGAAAGAAACCTAAAGTAAAAGTCTATCATAATGTTTGTGTTGTTCATTTAAATGCTGTGAAAGTGAATTACACACAGGGTTCTTACTGATTTTTTAAATTAAAAATCAAGGAGTATTTAAGGAGTTTTCAAGGAGTCAATATTTACGCATGAAAAAGGGTCCCCTTTTTAAAGTATGCAAAAATTATATTAATATTTAAAACAATGCCAATAACTCAAATAAATGTGGTTATATTCATTTCTTTTATAAGTTTTTACTAAGCTGATTTATCCAAGAATGCCATGTTAAATCTATTTATATGAAAGTAGAGTGATGTTGCTTAGACACTCAATTTTTTATAAAATTATACAACTACCCTAAAAGTTCAAATAGTTCATTACATACCATGATTTACCATGTTTTAAATAAAAAACTATTTCCATTAATTTTTTTTAGAATTTAAACTCTTAAATAATTTCCATGCCTCGCTGTGCACCTTATGTAGTGCACATGCTCAATGATTCAAAATATAGAGGTGCAAAGAGAGCCATTGATTTAGATATTAGAAACTGTTTTTTGGCATTTTCATTGCTTATAAAATAGTATATGAAGAAAATAAAATTAACAAAATTTCTCGATTATTTAAACTAATTTAGCTAAATTTGATTAATAGTGTCTATTAACTCCACCATTACAATATGTGTCCTTTACAACAAACCAAACGTTACAATTTAAAGAAATACAGTTAATGTTTCAAAATAATCCAAGAGAAATAACATTCTCAATTTGCACCATTCTATTATTTTGGTTATTACTGATTGGCACTTAAAATCAATTATTAAATTTTGGATACTGCTAGGAGATGAACGTCAAATCGTGGAAAGAGCAACGCAAAATACTTGGTAATTGATATGGCGGTGATTTAGAACCCTTTTTATCAGTGGAATGTAGTACACATTTAATAAAAGAAATGTTAAAAATTGAAAATCAAGGAGTTTCCATAGTGCTTGAAAATGAAAATCATATTCAAGGGGTTTTCAAGGAGCATACGAACCCTGTACACATTATCTCTATAAACTACTTAAAATATCCATTCTGATAAAAGCATTTTTTTTATAACCAAAAAAGAGGGGGATCAATTTTACAAATTAAATTTATGATAAATAACACAAAAAAATTTTAATTTTGTTTCAAAGTCAATTCTTTGTCACTTCTAAATAATTGTCTCATCAAAAAATGTTTACCCCAAAATAAAAATAATATTTGGAAAAAATTCACATCTCTATTCTTCGAGTGATTTTTGTGGAGCAATTTACTCTCAACTTTGAGGTTCCAAAAGAGGGGAAAAAAAAGTACCGCATTGTTGGGATTCCTAGATTTGTAACTGCCAATAGAGGACACTGCCATCTCTTGATGACTAGGGAATTTAGTTTGATTAATTAGCAGTGAAGAGAAGGAATGCCAGCAAGTGAGGCTGGGTATCTAAACAGATTTATATAAAAAAAGGCCAGGGTTTCCATAATTACCAAGCATTAATACGGGATTTAAAACATGAAAAAAAGTGGGTAAGTAATAGTTTATTTTACTCTGATAAAAAATCAATAAAGTTTAAGCAGTCTAATAAAATGAACACATAGAATAATAAAAAAGATGCATGGCTAATCTTTTTTTAGACCAGTCATATTTTTAAGTTGATTTTACTTTCTTGATTATATAATTTTCTTCTTTCACATAATTAAAAAATTGGGAACAAGTCATTTAAAAACTATAATGACAAATCAAAATTGCTTCATTTGTCTCCTCTGACAACCTGTTTCTTTCGTCCGACCATCAAGTTGACATTGGGGAAAATATTCTCTTCACATTTGCATGGTAGGCGAATGACAAATACGCATATACTTTTATTAAATCTGATCAATATAAGGGAAAAAACAGGACTAATAGTAAAATATGGGACTGAGTATTGAAATACGGTGACAGTCTCGTATACACTGGACTAGGACTGGGCGATGTTAAAGTTTTAGCATCGCGATGTATCGCCACTCTAACATCGCGATATTTCGATACATCGCAATGTTTCGATACATCAATGTTTCGCACTTACTATTGCCTAATTTTGAATTCTTACACTTTTGAGTGGTTGATTAAGACATTTATATGCTTATAATAAATTCAATCCTTAGTTACCTAACAAATAAAGTGTCAAAAAATGCTATAAATTTGTCTAGTTATCAACAATAAATCGTATATTCAAAACAAATAATGCGATCTTCTCTTCAACCAATATTGATGAACGGCAAGATTGATAATTATACCTTTGAACTTAAAACAACATCAGAGAATTTACACGATTAGAAGAAAGCACGAGGCCACACGTAATGCACGTTTAGATGACCGAGAGATTCTACAACAGACAAAACACTTCGCTTCCTCAATTCTCGAGATGACGCCGCCACATCGGGATTCATCGTGTCAGCACAACGATCCGCACTTCGCAACGTATGTCTCTGCTTGATGAGTCACGATGGAAGAAACA
>BGPR01016561.1:0-15198 GCA_013235015.1 Araneus ventricosus | reverse complement strand
TTTATAACACGCGCGTATTGACCATTTAATTGTATTCGCGTTAATATTATTTTCCTCGCTCCCCTTACTTTTTTACTTACTTAATGTGTTACCTTTTTTTAATAAAGATTTTTTTTTTTTGCTCTGGTCCCAACAAAATTAAATTTTATACAAAGGAAAAGAATGTTGTTTTATTATTATTGAGCTATAAATACGGTATCATGAAGTGAGTACATAAAAAAAGTTTGCCTTTTTATGTAAAGTTTACAAAACGAAGTCCAGATTTCTTGGTACACTAGAAAACTTATCAAGAACTTCTTCATCTCTTATTTTAATGTCTCTATGGATCGAAAGCAATGCTAGTCCATTAAGCCTACTTTCCAATGTGGTATTTCTTAAGTAAGTCTTCAATCTTCTTAAACTTGAGAAGCTTCTTTCCATGGTTGCAACAGAAACAGGCACAACTGCTGGTAATTTCAAGAGAATATAAATGTTGGGGAAGAAAGTCTTGTCACATTTTTCTAGAGAAGTAATGGCTGTTTTGGGAAGATTTTCAGATTTTTCCTGACTGCACTTTTCTTTCCACGACATAAACTCACTTTGCACGACCTCTTTATGTGACAAATATTCTTCGTAGAAATTGAAAGTGGCTTCCAATGAATAGAAATCTGTTTTGGTACAAAATTCTGGAAGGATGTGTTGTAAGGATACAACTGTTTCCTTGTGAGATTCAAAGCGTTCCTTCAGTGAATTACAAAAATCATCAAGGTAAGGTACATAAACAGCTCGTAGATAGTATTCTTCTTCTGTGCTGTCAGGGACTTTGTTGCGGCCTGTTTGAAGGTGACAAACTCTTGGAATCTCTTCTTTAATGTCGAGCTTTGCAGCGATTTCCTTTACTTGAGCATACAGGGTTTAAGTTGCCATTAGCATTTACCCTTTGTTTCGATAGCAGATCTAAGACACTTGTAACATTTGCTATGGCTTGAGAGAAAGATCTATGTTTTTTTTTTGTTAAGATAGTTATCAGTAGCTATCAGAATAATTTCTCAGATAAGTTATGTGTAGTTAACAGCATCTGGCTCAAAACAAAAAGATTGACAAGAAATTGAAATTGACTGATAGAACTACTTCAAACATGTGCCTTAGGTGCTGAGTCGCTTGATTCTTCTTCTATTTTCAAAAGAGAGAGGAGGATTGGTTCTAAAATATCTTTAAATAAAAACACCGAGTCGTGCCTTTCCACCCATCGTGTTTCACATAGTAAAATAAGTTTCTTTTTTTCTATTTAGAACAACAGTCAGATATCATTGATTTCAGTTCTTTTGGCTGACGTATGAAAGAATCTGCAGACTTCTTTGATAAGGCCCATACAATATCTTATAGAAGGAATGTTACTTGCATCCGAGAAACACAAATTTAGACTATGTGAAGAACAATGGAGACAAGGCTAGTGGTAGTTTTTCTTTGACAGAAGCTTGTACCCCTCTGAAATGCCCTCTCATCGTGGCAGCACCATCGTATCCTTGACCTCTCATTTTCTTTAAGTCAAGCCCTAAAATTGACAAGGTCTCTACCACTGTGTTAGCTAAGCCTGCACCAGTAACGTCATAAACGGGGACAAAAGTTAGGAAATCTTCTCTAATTTTGTATTTTTGGTCTTCAACATACCGTACACAAAGAGAAAACTGTTCTATTTGGATAATGTCAGTGGTTTCATCTGCCAAGACGGTATAAAAAATAGACTTCCTGACATTTCTCACAATTTGAGATTGTATTAAATGACCAAACGTGTTAATGAGCTCGTTTTGAATAAAAGAACTCATGCACATGCTCCTCCCACCACTGTTCATTAATTGGTCTTTAAGGTAATTATCTCCACTGTGAGCTCTGTATCTCAGGAGTGATCGAAAATTTCAGCCATTTTTTTCTGGCTCTTCTAGACCTATTCGTCCACCATCACGATGACCTCTTACTGTTATTTGTTGCCTTCCGCAAAGTCTTATAGTTTGTATTATAGGTATTTACAGTATTTTTTTCAGTATTTTTCTGTTTTTTTCAATATGCAATCTTCTTTGAGCATTTACTTGATTAATAACACTCTGTTTTTTTGTAACAATGGATTTTGTGTTTTCAGCAATTAAGACTGATTTTTATGATATGTGCAAGTTTCATGTTTACGAAACATTTCCTTGACTTTTTCAAATTACTAAAAGCCTATGTTACTAATGCCCCTGTTACTTGGTGATCTCCTTTCCCTACATTTTTGGAGTGCACAAATATTACACAATATTTACAAAAAGATCCGGATTTTTCTTCAGAATAAGCTAACCACTCAAATTCTTCTAGCCATTTCATTTGAAAAGATTTAGTTTGGTTTGAACTTGAACTACTAAAAGTAGAAGGAAATTTGTATACAGGTTGAATTTCCAAACATTTTCTACTAGCAAAATTTTTTCTTCATTTGTTAACGAACGAACGGAATTGCTTTGACACTAGTTTCCAATATCATAGATATTTTTTTAATTGGTTAAAGTCTTCCGCAACTGGGGCTGGATCAACGGTACTTGTATTTGCAACACCAGAAGAAACATTGTTACTGGCACAGTCAACTTCAGCACTGTCACTAACAGGCCTATTTACACTCTGGTTTTTTGCAAAAAAGTTTTGAATAGAAGTTTTTCTCTTCATTATGAATGCAGTTGACTTAATAACACATTAAGATTCCAGAATAGCAAAATGCAGATGATCGCAGATAAACAGCTATGGAAAAAGCTCCTTAACTCAATAAGATGAGTTACAGATAAAACAACTTGACAAACAAGCAGAGAAAACGTTAACACACGAACTAACCGCATAAGAATGAACTAACTCCTATTGCCGGTCGCTGCTTATATAGGATCAGTTGGCGCGCTTGGCGATCTTCTGTAATATTCCAGAATCTTCAAACCTATTTGAGATTTCGACTCTTCACTCTTGCCAAATTTGGCGCCAAAGTTAAATTTTGCGAACAAAAAACGTTATTTAGTGAAATTTTTCTCGGTATGATATAGTTCAAAACAAGAATACGCCTTCATTATATGCCCATATTTTAAATTCACGGTACTCCTGATGTCATATATATTTGTTTTTGGAAGCTAAAAGTTAGGAAATTATTTCCGAGCAAATGCCAACCGAATAATAACTACTTATTACATTAAATTTGTTTCTGATTTCGGGGGGAGGGGGGGCTGGGCCCCCCCATATATACGCCCTTGGAGTGAATGAACATTTCAAAAGTTTGGTAGACTCCCAGTTAAATGGAAATGACAACTCATTCCCGAAAGAGAAAGTGTAATTTAATTAAGCAGTTGAAAAAACAAAACAGTTAAGTAGTTAAAGATTTACACAACAAACATACTACAAAATTAAATAGATTTTCAAATCATCAATAGCACGAATTCCAGCAAGAATTACAAACCTTGGACGGCTCTGGATTCACTTTTCTGGTATTTATTTCTGGATCGGTTTTCACAAGCCTACTCCACCATTCCATTTTGTTAACCTGTGGAAACAATGTTAAGACATGAGAGAAAAAATTGCAGAATAAAAACAAGTTTCTTTGATTAATTTCATTAATGCCATAAATATTAATTCTTACATATTTTTTTATGCATCCTAAAAGTGTACAAGTATGGAATGGAGGAAATATATCACTTTTGAAAAACAAGTTAGATTAAATTTAGCTGATACAATTTGTTAGTTTTTTTCTTACTGGTACACAGTGGTGAAATATGCGAAAAAGCTCGCCAAAAAGGGTTTTCAAAAAAATTATTGGTAAAGCAGTAAAATTTAATTATATTGATAGTCTAATACATTAAGCTACTTTTTGCGCACTTTTCGACATGTTCACGACATGCAAGTTGCCATGGCACTTCAGTAAATTTCTGAATTATTTTCAAAGCTGCAAGTGTTTCTAAATTCGTATCAAAGTTCTATATATATTATTCTTGTTCGATTTCATCTAGTGGCTTGTTTTCGATATGGAACTTAGTCAATAAGTTATGTGCAAACTTTTTATACTCTATTACTACGAAACAAACAGTTTAAAATAAATACTTGTTTTTTAAATGCAAAAGAATTTTTTATGTGTTCTAATAGAATCAGCGGAGGAAAAATTGTAGGATTCCAAGGAATTCTGGTATTATAAATAAAGCTTATATTTGTAGCTCTCTATTTAAAACAAATTTTTGTTGTTTTATTGCATTAGTAACTATACAAATTTTTCGATGCATGTTCTTTTACGGAAAACTTTGGTTGCACCATGATCAATTATTCGACGAGAATTGATACATTCTATAAAAATAATTGTTCTAAGAACAAATATTTTCTTTCTAAACTTTGCGTGGTTTTATACGTTTATAGTGAACTACTAGACTCCAAAAAAAGAAAACTAGTGAAGCTAATTTCTGATTACTAATCATCAAGTTGAATTTTTTTTTTTTTTTTTAAACATGCACCCTTAAAATGTGCCATTAAAAGCCTTTGAAGATAGCAATGAATGAATCATAGGAAGGGAAACTGAAGAAGAAAGAGAGAGCAGGCGAGAGAAAACGATGCAGAAAGAGTCTAATGCATTCTGCTCAAATGAAATGGTGAATAAAGAGGCACACTGAAATGTCAAAAATCTTGCTATTTGAGAGTCAAAAATAGATACAATATCGGAAGACAAGGCCTTACCACTACCGATTCTTTGCAGATTAAAAAAAAAAAAAAATCACTACAATATATGAAATAGTGGTCTCGAAGAAAGTTCCACTTAGTGCTCTAATTTTGAAGTCATAATAAAAGCTAAAAAGATGAGTAGTGCAGAAAATATTTCTGTAACTGAAGCTTCAGCATGAGTGGCTTTACAAGACTTGCTTAATCAAACTTTTAAACATCTGATTAAATCTCTATAAGAGGATTTTTTATTCTTCGAGGACGATATTAATATTTTTTAAAATTAGTAAATGAGATTTTGACAGTTCCTCTAAATAATTTGAATTCTTATTCCAGTAAATTAATTTTTTGCAGAATCGAGATGAACAACAGCACACTGCATTGTGGATTACCCACGGCCATCTTCTCAATATTGTAGACCAGTACGACTCCAGTTCGTTCAGGAATTGACACAAATTTGAAAAACAAGAAGCTGTAAATGTCACAAACTAGAAAAATGATTTGAATCTGACAGACATGAAAACTGGTGACAAAATTTTTAATTAGTCATAACAGCAAACGATATTCGAATATTCAACAAACCAAAGATGTAATTTGTGTCCAACCACAAGCAAACATAGCTGAAAGTTTTGTTTAAAGCAGTCATTGAAAATCCTCTACAGTTAGGACTGTCCACACCAGATCAGATTCTTCTAGTGCTTATTATATTTTCCATATAGACTTACACTATGTAAATCAGAAACGCAGGGGGGGGGGATGAGATTAAAAACAATGTTGAAATATTAAAAAAAATCCAAGATAAATTTAAATAGCAAATAGGTGGTTGATGAGCTGAACCACGAATGAAGGCAATACTGCATGAGCGAGAAGTTAGCTTATGCTATTTTATTCATTTTTCTACCTGATTATAGTGTTAATTGTCCATAAATCTCTTCATTAATTGAGAATTTCTTATTATTTATGTCTACCCAACATATCCTAAAGTTCTTAATACAAATGATTATATAATTTTAATATTTAACAAATTTGGCAAACTTTTCCGTATATTTCACCACTGTGCGATAGTACAAATGCTCAACCAGAATTTTCTTTTACTTACAGGGTGGTACAACCACTAATCAATTAGGATTTCACACCCTCCTTGAACTAATCTGTCCCCCCTCTAATCGCCCCACAATTGTTTTACTCTGTTCTCATATTCAATCCCCCATGTGTAACAAGCAGACTGATTGTTGATGAGTAAGCAAGAATACCAATTCCACAGGTGTTACAGAGGACTGAAGACCTACTTGAAAAGAGGAGAAAGCTATTTCCTATTTCTTCAGCCCTTGCTTTAAGAAGCCCATTCTGATTTCCTCCAGCACATAGTGGTCAAGCTTTTAATAATATCCTGATAATTGCATGATATTTATGCAACCCTTTGCATGAGTACGTATAAACAATGGAAAATAGAAGTTCTGAATGAGGAAAAAATCAAATTGTCTGAAAAGCTTTGCCACAGAAAATTTTCAATAGGTGAAACGACGTGCAATGAAACACCATCCGAAAAAAAATAAATAGTGGTTCACACTCAATTTCTGCATTGCAATGATGGAATGAAAAAAATTCAGATCATGGTTGCATATCTAGGGAATCACGAGGAACAAATCAAAAATTTTTTTTATGTGAAGGGAAAAATGCGTAACTCAAAATAAACTGAAAAACAAGAAAATTGCAGCAAGAGATGCAATGATTTTAAATAAATTTCTACTGTCATTAAAAAATACTTTTCAGACTATTAAAAGGTAGATACTGATAAAAGTGCAATGTTAATTTATATGAGCTTCTGGTTGTTTGTAGAGGGAAAAAAAAAATAAATAAATAAATAAAAAAAAAAAATAAAAGGAAGCCATGAAACGTTGATTGTATTAAGATTTTCTTGCACGAAGAAATTACCACTAATTAGGGTGTAAGAACATTCAGCCCTTTTGCCGAATATTCGGCAGGCGGAATATCTGCTTACCAATTCAGGATAATAATTTTTTTTAATGTGCTTTTAAATACACATTTAACAAAGAACATTGCAGAATTACATTTCAGTGCATTTATTATCGTAACATTTACACAATTTTAAATTGCATAGGTGTATTTATTATAGTTACATGTAATTTATCATTGTAAAGCCTGAAATCATGATGGAAGAACAATACTTTTCAGCATTTTCAAGAGAGAGTCTGTTTTGTTTGGTTTCGTACATGTATAATATCAACTAGGGATGTAGCAAATATTAAGTATGAGGCTTATTAGGCCCTTTCCCAAATATTCAGTCTGACCAAATGCTAAATAGATATTCGGCAGAATAAAATGTTTTAACTAATGTTTTAAATATATTTCATAAAGAATATTGCAGAATTACATTACGGTACATTTATTATAAAAATGATCTAACATTTATCCAATTTTAAGTTGCATAGTACGAAGTCTGTTACATATATATAACTAGATTCAGAAAATAAAAGGTCGCTATATATTGCTTGCAGGTGCTGAACGATATTTTCTTGCTAAATTTGCTTGGAAATTTTTTCGGATTTTTTTTCCACCAATTAAGTGGAAACTCCATCCTACATATTAGAAATTCTTTATCAAAATATGAATTTACTTCAAGTAATTTTAATTTATCCATTCAATTTTCTTCTGTATTTGTCATTGTCATGTTCTGCAAATGATGGCCTTTTTATTTCTTTGAAACACAATCTCAAAATGAAGGGAATTTCCCATCTCTTATTATTGGAATTAAGGTATTTAAAATATTACAAATATATATATAAAGATATTAACATTTTTTAAAATTACAAACAATAAAAAATCAGTTTTATTCAATCTGAAATTTTTCATTTAAAATTTAGAAAATGTTTTATTTACAAACAAAAGTGAAGTGTTTAAAAAAAATCTGGTATTTGGCCGCTGAATATTCGGTATTCGACCAAATCACTATTTGTTACATCCCTACTACTAACTCAAACACATACCAAACAAATAATGCTTACCTTTTCCATAGTAATTGCTATTGTCTTACTGTCCTCCATCACCCAACAGCACTCATCTATTTTAATAGTATTTTCTAATTCTCCATCAATGATAGGAGGGTGTCCTTTTAAACCTACTTTCAAATGCTAAAATAATAATAATAAATACATGAGATGTCAATATCTCTGTGGTAAAATCAAATAAATAATTTAAATAAAATGCAAGGCTCCTTCATAAGCAATTTTTTAAAGAAGTATAGAAAATCAGACTTAAAAGGCTGAATTGTTTCATCAAATATATTATTCGATCATGCAATATATTTTAATGGCAAGTGTCACAAAAAGCAAGATAAACATTACAGCACAAAATGAAACCAAGGAAAATTTACATCAATGTAAATGTCTCCAAAATCCACCATAAATTACATAGTGACTTCTCCTTTGATTATTTTCCTTTCAAATTTTTAAAATGCATTTTATTATATTAAAGCTAATTTAATAATTTTATTTGCTATCATTTAGTGATAATTACAGTATCAATCGTCTATAACATTTTCTCAGAGTTAAATTCTGTGAAAACTGGCAAGATGTCAATGTGCAATATTTTCATTTCTAATGCAGAGGAATTATTACAAAACAGCACTTTCACTTGATTCATTCAAATTAAAAATCTATCACATTTCATCTCCAGTTAATAAATAACCAAACAAAGCTTTTACAACAATGACATCTGAATTCACATTTCAAAATTAATAATTAAGAATAAAATAAATCTCATAATATTTTCTCAAATAATATATTAAGCAAAGTGATAAAATATATACAAATCTTCTATTCATATAATCAAAATTTTAAATAAAAAAATGGGACGAGTTATTTTTAAGATACCACATGTAAAAACTCTACGCTCATCATTTCTTTAGAGAGAAAAAACTTTCTAAGAACACAATGTGGGAAATTAAATCAGAACGAAGTTCATCTTAAAAATCATTTTCAGCAGAAATATTTTTATGACAAAGATGAATAAATTACAATACCTTTTTCTCTATGACTACAACAACATCTCTGGCTTTCACCTTAAAATTTGCTGGAATAGGAACTTTAAGCTAAAATTAAAACAAAACAGCATGTTAGAATTACACACAACACAACTTAATTTCAATAACGAAATCTGTGAAGCACAAATTACTAAAATAATCACATTGAAATTGTGCAAATATTTACAGATGAAGCAAGTTGTATATCTAACGTTTCAAGATTTTACATATCAAGATCAAAAGCAGAATAGAATTATTTCACATCAAGATCTGTCTCTCGGTAATGCTCTGACGTCACCAACAATAAAAATGGCACCATAGCACTGCAAAATGTTAAACAGCATTGTATCATTGTTAGAGAACCTAAATTTCAGTAATTTTAAATTTAAAAGAGTAATTGTCCTTCTAATTTCAAATTTAATAGGTCTAAAATAGTGAAATAAAATTTTCTATCTATTGATATAAAATTTAACTCACTGTGATCAATAGTTCCTGAGAAATTTTTAATTATATTAATCATATATTTCAAATTAATTTCTGTTTTTTAATAGAAAGTAGTAAATAACATCAGTGATATAACAAGCACATGATATAGTTAGAATGAAGAAATATGTAAATAAAAAAAAATATTTCCTGTCATGAAACATGTTTATTTTATTTGTTTTCAATCAATGTTAAACATTTCCCTCGCACATATATCTATTTAAACACATCAAATTTGAAGGGAAATCTCTCGAATGAAGAGGCAATTTGCACCCATCATACCATGACGGGTGATTTTCTAGTTTTTAATATTATGTACAAGGGTTGGAAAGTTTATAGTAGGAACTTTGTTGTCTGCATGATACAAAACAGAACATGCATTTGCACCTACTACCAATAATAGCAACGACTTGGAAAAAATTCCCAATCGTGAAATGAATATCCCGCCTGTGGTAATCAAGAACTTTCCGGAATTCAAATTCCTAATGAAAAGACTGAATGAAACCAAGAACTTGAAATGCCGTGCTAAACCTGTTGGGGAATTTATGCATGTTTTCACAAACTCTTCAAAAGACCATCGTGATCTCACAGATTACCTGACTCAACAAAGTATCCAGTACTATGTTATTCCATCAAGAGCTAAAAAGCTGGTCAAGATTGCCATCAAAGGCCTCCCTGGCGATACCAAGACAGATGAAACTGAAGAAGGACTCACTAGTAAAGGCTTTAAAGTAGCAAAAGTCAACCAACTCCGCAGATTTCAAGACAAGAAGCCTCTGGATATTTTCCAAGTACATCTATTGAAATCGGACAATCTAAAAGATATCTACAATCTGGATAACCTGAACTACTTCACCGTGGCCCAGTACTTAGATCAGAAAAAAGCAACTTAAAAACTGTACATTAAGGATTTGTGCATCAGGAATTTTTAATTTAAAACAATAATTACATAGCAATTTCTATTGTCCAGATAAATAAGGTGTTACAATAAAAATTTTGGATAAATTTGAATAGTAAAACTAAAACTATTAAAACAAAGGAGAGAGCGCAACTATTGGGTTTTAATTTTAGCTCTTCTCGTTTTCAATTCTGTCACTATTTCTATTTAATTCCTCTATGGCAAATCTTGTGATAAATTGATGAACACTGTTGATTCACTTTCCAACACATTTACTTCTCCATTTGACACTGAGCACTTGCTACACTAATAGTCTACAAAACTTTCAATTATTTGCCACAGGTTCACAAACAGAGATACATTTTTCTGGGATTTCATCAAGGATAAGAACACCTAAAATCTGTTAGGAACTACATCTTGCAAACCATATTTTAACAATGTCATCTTTGTTTACAGTATAATAAACACCATTTTACACACATCAAGTATCTTTTTAATTAAATGTGGATACTGACAGTCTAAAGGGACCATTTGGAACATTTAATAACTTAAACTAACTGCAGATTCTTCTTGGAAGTATCAATAATTTTTCAGCAGCTCTCTTCTGGCTTTGGTGCATTTTTTGATGCTTTTTATTATTATTAGCAAATGTCAGTGATTATCAGCATTATTTCCCTCAGAGGATGAAGTAATGACTTGGCAACAAGCAGTGTTAATCTTCATAGAACACGATTGAAAATTCCTTGGCCAAATCCTATTTTTGGTTCTATTTAAAAAAGTGCTGTGTATGAACTGCATCCTATGTGTTAAGGGAAGTTTTTTGCCACTAAACAAAATGGGAACCTTACAACACAATCTGTGCTTCCATTGTCATCTATCCAAGCTCTTGTATCACATCTTCAATAACCTGGTTGCATCACTATATGCTCCTTTGTGATTACGGACACTGTGGCAATCAGCCCATTAACCCCATGCCTTACGTTTTTATTTAACCTCCTAATTACAAGCCACCACCCGTTTGATACCTTTTCTATTATTTCAATCTATTTAAGATGGTAAAGAAGACTTGAGACATTTAAGAGTGGCCAGGTGATTTTTGTATTTAAAATAAACTGTTGTGTTGACTTCATTGCGGATTTAAATAGGGTATGGGCACAAAAGAGCCGAAGGTATGACATGCGACTCCGACCAACCTATGACAGTGAAAGATGTAAATTCATGCCTGTTGATGCAATGCAAACTGTGAGGTGCAGTTTTAAAAATAACTTCAATTCCATTATAACTTAAGCAGCAAGCTTTGCTTTTTCAAATAAGGTGAAAAGCAGAATTATTATGGCATGATCTTGTAGTTCATTAACCATTGTATTCTCCACAGGAAGATGAGTGAAAACTGACTAAATTAATTTGACTTTGAAGATTAAAATCTTTGGCTGCACAAAAAGTTTATATTGCTGTTAGGTATGGTATAGTTAATTTATTATTTTTGGTCTACTATTGTATCAAATTCTCATTTTTTAAATTTATTCATGTGAGGAATAATAAATATTAAGTAATTATTGTTAAATAGTATAACATTCTTAAGTTGGTTATTGTGCAGTTTTTAAGTAACCAAATATTTGATAATTAAATCAGAAAATCTAAAAAGAATAATCTATTTTTATATGTATACTTGCTATTAAGCTGGCATAAAATAAGGCTTACAACAATAAGGTTAATTAAGGAAAAAACTGCACATTTCTATAGCATAAAGGTGTGTGAGATCATTGAAATAAACCTAAAGAAATGTCAGGCAAACACAAGATGAAGTTTCAATCAGTCAGATTTTTTAATTAACTTAGGATGAAATTAATTTAATTCAGGTACATCTGAAAAATACATTTTTGAAATTTAAAGGATATATATTTTTTGAAATAATTATATATCACAGTGTACAAGATAATATTATAACGCAGAATAATAAAATGCTTTAGTTTAGTAAAAAATATTAACTTCTAATGCATCTCTCAACATCTAAAAAATTTCTTCACAATTTTGTTACAGTTAATACAGAATGTACATAGAATAATATACATAATATCATGTGTACAAGGTGTACAGTATTGATTTATGGCTGGAATAAAAGTTAAAACAATAGTTTTACTTTGCACAAACACAAGAATTTTATTTCATTGTCTTTTCAACTGGCAGAGTCAAAAATCAAGATTGTGACTCCTAAGAAGTTAGCTTTCTTGTTTTCCAATTTCGGAATGTTAAGTTGTAGTAAGAATACAACTTCCACAGAAAGTTTAACTCTACATAAAAGCTGATTAAACCATGGAATGAACTTATCTATCAGCTGGATGTGTGTTGTATGACACAAGGATTTTATATTATTTTACAGGAAAAAAATAAGTTTCACTCTTTCATTTTATGTGCCAGCCATAATGCAGAGATTTATAAAATCTTAGAAGTCCCAATATTATTTTATGAGCATCCACTATAAAAAATTGAAACTATCATCAGAGATTTATAATAAATTTTGTACTAACCTCTATTTCAGGTAAAGTTTGTGTCCATTTATAATTTGGTAGATCACAGCCATTGCCAGCATTGGGCTTTAATTTGCCTTTATCAGCCTCATCTTCATCCTCTTCAAGTTTATTAGACTACAAAAATAAAATAAGAAATTAAATTAAAATAAACAAAATGCATATAGTTGGATAAAATCAAACAAAAGAAACAAACAAATACTGCTAAAAACTTACCAACCATTAAATTAACAGCATCTATATTATATAAAACGCTTATGCGTGGCACAAAAAAATGACCTTTATTTCTTTCTCCCCGTTGGCAACGATCAGTTTGTTTACCAATCTCAACCCTGACGCCAAGAATTTCGCTAACCGAGCTAATCGCTTACGGATTACAGGAGAAGTCGTTACTCTTTTTTGAATTTATTTATTTAAAATTAACTCTTTGCGAAGTTTTGAATAAAATTTGCGTAGAAGAGAGCAGCGTACAAGGGAATCCCTGGATGAAAGATTTCAGGGAAGATCGGCCAGAAAGCCGACGATAGGCTTAGGGAGTCATAGTCTTTTTTTGTGATACTAATTGTGTGCACTATTTACTATGTGAAAAAATAAAAATTACAGAATAAAGACCAGAAAACTAATTATACATCAGAAAAGTTCTCTTGCACACTGCTCTCAGACAATGATTAAAGTTGCATACTGTTTGCAACGTATATATATAGAGAGATTAGATTTTTTTGCCACCGTGTTTGTACGGACTGTTTTAGCACATATATATTTTCACTGGAAGAGAATTACCACATGCTGCTAATGGTGAATGATAATGTTGCATACTTTTTGCTTTTCTGTGTGATATTTCATAAAAAAGAGTGCATATTTAAAATTTTGCTTAAAAAAGCAAGGATTTTTGAAATTTTTGAGAAAAAAGCTATCTTATCAATTATAAAAGGCTAAAAGTAAATAATGATTATGGGTTTTAAATTTGAATAGTTAATATGAACATGTTGCAAGCCACTATTTTCTTTAAACTGTCCTTTTTTAGCTAAAAGGTTCCAAGATGGTTTACATCTTTCTACGACAAGATACAATCAAGAATTTTCTGAGATTTAAAACACAAATGACTGCACTAAGAAACACACTATATTTTTCTTGACTAAATAATTGTTGAAATAATCATGTATACATGTGGGAAAGCTTTTTTGAATTACACTCCATTGCAAAGAGGGCATATTTGAAATTTTGGTAGAAAAAGCAATTTTTAAAAATTTATTTTGAAGATTTGGAAAAGGCTATCTTATCAGTTTTGAACTTAAAATTTTAGTGGAATGAAGTTATGTTGAAATAAACTTTTGAATAAATACTCAAAAGTGTATGCCAAGAAGTTTTAAATTTCTGATTGATGAAAATAATTTTGATTTTTAATCATCTTTGGATGATAAATATTACCTTTCAAATTTCTTTCTAGCATTTACATATATATCTGTGCTACCAGAAGATTTTAATTGTAGAAACTGATGAAAAATTAATTTTAGGAGTTCGTGCAATTTCAAATAATTTAAATTTACTTTTATTTATTAATGTACTTATAATTTCCTAATACTAGCAGAAATGGATAACTACGGCAAGCGTGTGAAGCGAGCTGTTTTCACATAGTGATCCCGAAAGAATCACGTGATTCTTTGGTGTCGGTGAGCGGAGCGAGGAGGGGGTGTTATATATATATATAAAGATTTTATAACAACCGTGCTAGGACACCCAGTGTCTTCATGTAGCGAGCGAAGCGAGCAGGGTTTACGTAGCAAGCCCCGGAGGATTGCAGCGCAATCCTCCTGGGGGTTGGTGAGCTTTAGCGAGCAGGGGGCAGAGCCCCCTAGTTAAAAATTAATGCATTATTTTATTTAACTTAAGTCAGCTCCAATGGAATATCAATTTTATGTGTCAGAGAATTTGTTAATTCTAACTGAGGAATGGCATTCTTAGTATCAATCAATAAATCAAATGGCACCTTTTCTCACTTTTATTTATTTAAATAAAGAACATAAGAAAATAAAACACAAAAAAAAAATAATAATGCCACTAACATTAAATTCTGAGCTTTTCTAAGTAAAAATTGTCTAATTGAGGAAAGCAGTCAGTGGCGAATATAGGGCTCGCGCCCCCCCCCCGGAGGTCATAAAAACTTTGTATTGTCATGATGAATGTCAAACCTCAAGGCTAAAGTAAACCAAAACACTTTAACTTTACTCACCTGACAATAAGAATCATAAAAAACAATACAATACTTTCGATAATTTAATAAAAATTACGATGAAATAACTAGCCAAAAAGTGTCTTCGACCGCGTCAAAGCTACAAGTACAAGTAGAATGTCTACAAAATTAGGAAAATTTTCGAGCCAGAAAGTAATGTCGAAATGCTTTTATTATTTTTTAAATAGAAGTAAGTTAAGAAAAAACAGTTGTAATGATGTTAAATAAAATCCAGAATTCTGGCTTGGCTCTTGGGGGGGGGGGGGGGCGGCGGCCCGACAGCCCCCCCTGGATTCGCCACTGAAAGCAGTTATAAGAATATAAGTGGATTTCATAA
>BGPR01016560.1:0-34272 GCA_013235015.1 Araneus ventricosus | reverse complement strand
GAATTGGTAAATTAAATGGCGATTGTTAATGAAGAAAGGAAGTAAACTGAATTAAAAGGGCATTTTCTGTTTTAATATATCCTAAAATGTGACACCTTTATTTGGCGGATCAGATTTTAGTACTATCAAAATGTTTGACAAGCTCAATTATATCCCTCATGGGCAGAATAGTAAGCACCAATCAAAATGACATATGTATGATCTTGATAAATTTCTGAAAGTTCATAAATTAAGATTTAAAATGTAAATGAGAGGCGATAATATAATAAAATATCTATTATTTCTGGTGCAGTTAAATAAAAGTTTTTTGTACAAATATTCTAAAAGAATTTTAAAAAAATCAGGTACACATGGGTAAAATGGTTTTCATTGTTTAAACATTGAATTTATATTAAAATATATCTGTAAGCATATTATTATGAAAGTTAAGCATCTTATCTGGTAGTAGTATATTATTTACATTTTCTTCCTAATGAAAAATATAATTTTTCAGATTGTCACATGTTATGTCTAACATTTTAAAATATAATTTTTTTGGTTAAAAGATAGAAAATAAGGTAAATGTTCCCTACGGAAACTGAATCGTCATATTGCTGATTTAGTGATTTTATATAAAAACGTTTTTTTCCTATTTGCGGTTATTATAGATTTTCATTTCTACTTAGAAAAAATACTTGAGATAAAACCTTGTATTTGTATTGTTTTATAATAAACCGTAGCTACTTGCTATAGTATATGATCATTTTCATAATACCGTTGACTGCTGATCCACTTTAACTCACGCCTGCTTGACATAATTATGTATTCAGTAATCTCTTCTAGTTATTAACCTTTATATGGGTGTGGTTTTTTCTAACCACATATATGAAAAGTACTGCATTTTTTTAAAAAATCCTTTCTTCTCATTAAGTAAGGTTTTCTGATAAAAAGACGGTAACGCCCAATCTAAGAAGTTGCGCTATATATATAGAGGTGAACGATATTATTGTACGTACATCATCTGAAATTTTTCTTATTTTATATTATTTTTTAGTTTCACAAATACGTATTAAACATGCAAATTTTGTATTGCTAAGTAACCTGAATAATCTGATGCTTTTGACCAGATGCTTGAGAATTCAGGAAATTATAAAAAAAAAACAAAATGAGTTATATTATTGTTTAAAAACTAGAATTATGTCTTGCTTTCATGCCGTTCATCTCATTGATAGCCGCTTCTAAAACCCCTCTTCTTCTTACGTGACAATTCCCTCGTTAATCCATAACTTCCTATATCAATGCCCCCTAGATTCAAAAAACAAGTTCTAGGGCAGCAATTTTATAGTCCCACGTCTAATTTGAAAAACACGGTAAAGACAGAAAATAAAATTTTATATCCCATTCTAAAATAAAATATTGAAAATTTGCAATAAATTGAAATAAGAATTTATTATCTTTTTCAAATTTCATTTAAATGACAATGTTTTACACTCATCAGAAAGGCTGTTAATCATGACAAATAATTTTATTATCTTAGAAAAGTTTTATTTAATGAAGTTCATCGTGTTGCTATGATCGACTAATTTATTAAAGGCTAATTGAATAATCGCGGCGTTTTTTTTGAACCATGATTTTATTTAATTGATTCAAAAGATAGATTTATGATTTGCCACAAATTCATGCCATGGAGAGAATAAAGTCTTTAAAAGGCGCAAAATTGTCAGGGATAAATTGCCATGAAAAAAAGAAAACTGGTATAACAATATCTAATCAGTACGATCACAAACAAAGTTGAAGCAAAAAATTTTCTTTTGCACGCCCAATAGAAGGTCTGTTCTGCCGAAATCCAAAATTGTAATGCAGTTAATGTTTAAAAATCACAATAAATATATTGTTTGTTAAGTTATTTTAAATAGCTGTGGATGAATAGCCCGGTAACATACATTTGTACCATCTTTAGGTAAGATTCATAGATAGTTTTGTTGATTTCTGTGAAAGTGTTATTTCATCTATCTAAAAGTTTTGGTTTTATAACTAGGCTATTAATAATCAAGTACCTGAAGCTTTCCAAATGTAAAGTATTTGTCTGAAGAAAGGCACTGAAATTATACAACTAGAAAGGTCTGAGAAAATAAACTAAGCCGATAGCTCTGGTTTACCTCACTTTGAACGCAAGCAGCTGAAAGAACTCAAAAATTTCTCTAGATTTTGTAGAAAGATCTCCATGGCATTCCTAAGCAAAATTGACCTAATTCATGTAACATCTTCCCAAATAGAGAGTCACAAAGATGTAAATGTTTATGCAAAGAGCAGTACAGGTTTGAGGAAGACAATGTTATAAATTTACAGAATAGCTAACGACATTATGATAATTCACACAAATATATAAAACTTCAGTTAATTCAAATAGTAATACTTAAAACGGCTTTAAGTTTAGGAAGGAAATGTCATATCCTTAGTTTGATGTTATTTTAATAAAGATATGCATAGATGATTATGTTATTACTTGTTAATAGAAGTCAAACCTTTGCATTTGGATAAAACACGAATATATAAGCAGCTGCTATCTCTGTGTCACTAGTGACTACTATACCGTATTTGCTATGATAAAATACCAATCTTTGCTTTTGTAGCTTTAATACTTATACCACACTGTGGGAAAGCTGGTTCAAAGAGAAAAGACAGAATTTTGAATATCTTAATTCCAGTGATGAACCTTCTTTTTTAGGGTATACTAAATTTAAAATAGTGGCAAACAAATGAAAGAAGGAATAACTGTCTCATTTTGATCAGACAGGCATGTTTTGATTCATCGAAAAGCTGCTACCAATACAACAATTATTATTTTGTCAAGTTTTGTTTAATTGTCGTCAACAGATAATGATTCTGCAATGCCCATACAGTTAATTGACACTCATTATTTTAATACGGTGTCCTAACGCCCCAAATTAAACTGCTGAAAATATTGTATAGCTACCATCCAGTCTAAATTATTACGTACTACTTTATGAAAATAATATTCAAGCAACATACTTGCCTGTTTTTAAATACAACCCGTACTCATTTGAGGAGGTTAAGGGTTTCATATTGTTAGTCTTGGTAATTTAGTCAGGTTTACTTAAAAAAGCTAAAAAAGTAATAGTTATTGTCAAAGCATTTAAGAAATTTTTAAGCTAATTTATTTAAATTAGTTTATTTTTTAATATTTAATAAAAATATAGATTTATTTAGTATTTTAGAGTTAAATTTTTGTCTTTTTCCTAATAATACTGATATCAAATCTCGGACAAATTTTATTAAATTTACTCTTAATTTTGTTTATTTCACTTAGAATACTCATATACTTCTGCAAGAAAGTTTTTTAAAAACCTTATATTACACTTAATTGACACGACATATTTGAATTAGAATTCGAAAAATTATTCATCCTTATTTCTTTATTAAATTTTGAATATTCAAACTTGACCAATTTACTTGTCTGTTTTCTTTGTTTGACATTTTATTTCTAAATTTTGATATAGTCCCGTATAATGTTCATAGAAATCCATAATATTCAATAATTTATCTGTACCCACATCAGGGTACCTTTTTATGTTACTGCAGATATAGTTCAACATCAAAAATCTTTTTAATAGTTTATCCCTGGGATGTAATAATGTCCTTTCAGTTCCTTCTTAAGAGTAAATATTCTCGAGTTTTACCAATCCTGAGAAATCCTTACAAGACATGGTTATTGCATTATATTTTTTCTTTAAAAAATATAAAATATAAATATTTCTCTTAAAAAATGTTGAACAATATTTACCAATCATCACTGAATGAAGGTAAAAAATAAATATTTTAAAGACCTGAATTAAAAGTTACAAGCAATGCTCATGTCCTCAACTAAGTACAGAATACAGACATATCATCTCAAAGGAAAGTTTCAAAATTACAAAATAATTAATATTATTATATTAAAGCATAAAATCATCTTGTGGAGAGAATGTAAAAAAACAGGTTATTAAAAAAAATAGCCTTTGTTTCACATGGCTTAGGAAAATCTCTAAAACAGGTAATAAAATAAATTAACATTTCAGAAGTGGAATGAGTGTTTGCGATCACTACTTAAATCTCAGTCATAGCACTTTCAATAGCTGTCCAATGTCTTATTAATCTCACCAGCTTCAATGTTATTCTAAAGTCCAACTGATTCTGTTTGAGAGCTTGATTTGTACCTTTATACAGAAAGTGATGCCTACCAGGAAGAACTTTATATTAATCTTCAGAGAATTGACATTTTGGCCTCGTGTAATAATTCCTTGTATGAAGATCTTTGTCATAAAGTCGCCAACCTGGTCGCTAACAAAATGATGCTAAGTATTCAAGCATTAGTATGTCAGGCAACAACTTTGAAACTTCTGTAGCAATATCATAAAAAAATGAACTTTAAAATAAAAATATTATAGACTTAATTGTATCAGCCACCTCATTTTAGCTGATACAGCCAAAACCAAATGCACGAGGCTTGAAAATCGTAAACGGTAATACAAATTCAAGAAATTTATAGCAAATGAAATTGCAGAAATAACTAGGTCATATTTAGCGCTTGTTAAAATAAAAATAAAAAAAGATCAAGGAAACAAACTCACAACCGCTTTACTAAATTATCTTTAAACGAGGACATTTAGCGTTAATGGTTAATTCAACTGCAAACAGCCGCTTACCTTGTCCATACCTTAAAAAATGCTTCTTTACTGCACGAAATTCTTTCACATCAATCTTCCAGAAATCACGGTACTCCTAGTTCAATCAATTAAGCGTCACATCAAAATATATAAGAAAGCAACTGAACTCAGATAGAAACACTTCAGCTTTGGTGGTAGTGTCAATGAATTGTGCAAATGAAAATAAATCATAAAATCAATAACCTTAGTGTCGTTTGTATGGTATTAAACTTTTTTAATTCAGAGAAAATTTCAATACGACGTTGTTTCATTAGTTCTCATAAGAAAGTAAGAAAAATAATTTTTTTTTTCTTGGTACCCTGTGTGTGTTTTTTGGAGTGTGGATTGTTTATTTTTCAACAATTTTGTTATTCACTTTGTTAAAAGATAATCTGAGATTTTATATCCATTCGGTAGAAACATCACCGACTTCGGTAACATAGATAAGAGAGTACTGTTGAATTATCCTAGCAGAGAGTTCCTTCCAGGTGTAAATTGGACAGAAACTCACGATCTGTCATCCATCACAACTGATTTGTCAAAGATTTCTGGAGAAGTAAACTTATCAGTGCCTTCAGAAATTTATGCAAAATATTTCATATGATCCCTTCGAGAGTTTCTAAACCACTTATAAACTGTCCCACCGAAACCGTCTCCAAAATGTTTATTGATATTTGGTTTGTTTTAGTTTTTCTACCTTTAAAAATAATGTTTGTTTACTGTACGAATTTTCTCATGTATCTTTCAGAAATTACAGCACTTAATCACTCTAAATAAAAAAGCCAAAAAGGACTAAAGATAGTATTTGTTGAAAATTTGTGTGTTACCCTTCAAGAGGTAACGGCACTAAAAATAACTCCATGGCAATGAGGCTTCATATTCGACTTTGCACGTAATTCTTCCGAAATTCTCATAGATTACTTATTTTAAACTTTCTTTAAACTTCAGGTATTTTAAAATTTCTTCCAGGTTTGAAAAACCATTTGAATTATAAATAAAAAATAATTATATATTTCAGATTTCATACTAGCATGTTTCAAACTTACAGGAGAATGTTAACATTACTCTCGAAGTCTATAAGCTATGAATACCTGTCAGAAAAAAATAGAAATATTTATAATGTATACTTGTTGCAGAATTATTTTATTTCATATATGGATTGATTTAATTCTTTTCATGAAGTTTCTATTAAAAATATTTCTTGCAATAAAATTGGTCATCACTTCAATCATTAGAGGTTGAGTTAGTAAACTTTTTTCGTTAATTATTTCAAAACTGATTTCCATCATTTAACGGGAATGCTCTTAAAAATTATTTTAAGAGTTCAAAAAATTAACGATAGCATTAAATAATGGATTATCAGTAATAACGAAAATTATCACTTTAAAAAATCATTTTATTTACTAGTTTATTTTATTCAGGAAATAATCTATCATGGTTCGAGAAAACAAAAATAATGCATATTTTGTCAAATTATACCATTAATAAACATTTTGAAATGCTACAGCAATAGTATAAAATAAAAAACGAAATTTTATTATTTCATAAAAGCGAAAATAATATTTTAAAAATATTGCAATTTGGTAAATCATTTAAATCAGATTTTGATGAACGTTTCGAAAAAACATTTTAAACTTGTTGTTCTATATGATCATGAAATAATTTGCATTTGAAGAGATCATCGATTTTTTTTCTTGACGTACTTTCATAATTCCTCAATTTAACTAATAAAGCTATAAAGGTATACAGAATTTCCAACTATGCAAAAAAATCATACTTTCTGACCATGTACTCAACGATCCAACATGGCGTCATTTAGGTTGTGTGTGTAGTTGAAATTAGAGGATTCAAAGTAGATAATTCCCTGATTTTCTCAAATGGGAGCGCTGTTACCGTTTATCACACGAATGCATAAACTCCTCTGTTCTTTCCTCCTTGTTACATCAAGTCAAGAATATTACCTAGCTTGAGTTATCTTAAGCACGATACATTTTGGAAAATATTGAGAAAAGTATTGTAACTTTGACGTTTTCATATCATGACCCGAAGGGAAATAGAAACAGGTCTAATTTTCATTTACCAGCTAAGAAATAAAAACCAAGGCTTTTATATTAAAGAAACAAATTCTAAATGAGTTGGTCCATGTGGATGAAAATTTCATCTTATATAAAATTTTTCAATATTAAAATTGGTAACCCCTTATTTTACACAAATTTTAAAGCTTTAATAGATACTATGCAGATGATTTCATTTTGATATGAACCTATTCATTCTGATTTCAAGTTATATAAATACGTAATATTTTCCAAATATATACAGAGTGTGTACAAAATAATCTTAGACATTTCAGAAACTATAAATATTAGCTGATATGAAAGTGGGGCACTCAAACATTATTTTTTTTTCTTTACATAGAAAACAAATTACAGAAAAATTTCTCAAGCGGCACTATAAGTTGCAACTGCCCAGAACAATGAAATTACCACTGTTACGAGAACCTTCGGTACCCAACAAATAATTTTACGATTACTTCTAGTTGCATTCCAAGCAGTTTATCAGAGTCCGTTCTTGCCCGAGGTTGTTGAAAATAACTTACCAGTTCATAAAGAGGTGTCGCATTACATTATAGAAATGCTTCAGATTTGGTAGGCAGAGTACGGCTTCTGTAAAAAATTTCTATTGTCATCTTCTACATTCAGAGTGCTAACAAATCACCGTGATATTATGCCACGCTGATTAAGATTCTAATTGGCTTCATAAAGGCAGTTGAAAACTATCAAAGTACATGGCAAGTTTGTTCTGTCAAAGCAACATCGACGAAGACTAGATGATTAAGGGAAGGTTACTAGGTTGTTACCACGTGTTAGGAAGATTTCTAGAATTCTATTACCGAATATGACGAATTTTAAAATACGAAACATGTTGTCGCAAAATTTGTATGTTACAGATGGCGCATTCAAATCTGAATATGTGTGTTGGAAAAACCCCAGAGAGATAAATCTCAAGTCTATATGAAGTTAGTTCTAATTCAGATGTTTGGCAAATTAGAAATTGATAATTCCATAATCTCTGGTAAAGAGG
This sequence comes from Araneus ventricosus, assembly GCA_013235015.1. NCBI lineage: Eukaryota > Metazoa > Arthropoda > Arachnida > Araneae > Araneidae > Araneus > Araneus ventricosus. The sequence goes on along the minus strand of BGPR01016560.1, from coordinate 26,506 downwards.
AATAACAAGATACTTGTAAAGGTAAGAAGTAGGCGAACAAATGCCATAGTCCACTGTTCTTTCTAGAGAAAGGAATCAGACTTCTTAGCTTAAATGTCAGAGTAGTGGAAAATAAATAAATAATCTGTTTTAATACAGGTGACTTTCTTTTATTTTAAAAAACTACAAGTCGACTGCCAGCGGGATGTTATGGAAACCTCGAACACTACTGAGACATCGTTCGAAGAGTGGCAGTGGGAGGGAACAAAACATTGCGCAGATTGTTCCGCACCGTTTACGGACCTACTAAAAAAAAAGCAGAAAGAAATAAGCATACGATCCTTTTGGGTGTTTTACGTCGTTTCCTGTACTTTACTTTGACGTCTGGCTGTTACGCTGTCAGTTTACATTGTTTTATGAAGTTTAATCCCGCTATACATTTAATTTTCCTCATTTTTGAAGTAGTAAAACATGATGATATGGGTTTAAGAATAGCGTTTATGAGTAAAATGAACTATGATTAATCCGATGAGAATTTTGAAAGAATCAGGTTCAGAAGATATAATGCTGGTTTGAAATGGCAAGTTAGTTCAAAACAGCATCAAAATCCTATACATTTTATGTATATATCGAGCCTCGTTTCTCAGAAAGCGATTATCACCTTTGTGAAGTACAGTTTGAAATTTATACGCAGTAAATCTGTCATTTTCAAACCACGCCTCTCCACTCTCTATCGTACACTAATTGCGATCGACTATCCACTAAGCTAGAATTTATTTCTCCAGAATCATAAAAAACCTTTTAGTATTAAAGCCGATACTATTAAATTTAAAATTATTTCATTTAAAAGTTCTTTTTATTATTTTAAGGGGTCCAAATGTTGTAAATACTCGTAAGAGAATAATGAAAATTTTACAGCATGGAAAGTACAACATCACTTGCTCTCAAAGTGCAGGGTACATCTTTGAAATGATAAACTTTATATGATGCTCAAATTGCCGCAGTCTATTCACGACACAAAATAAACTGCATCTATTGCTTTCAACAAATAGCGCTGCAGCCTAAATTGAAAAAAAAACAGGGATATTATTGTTTTCCACTGAGCTTTCAAATGCAATGTTAAGTATCAATCCCCTGACGTTTTCATTTACCAGCCCAGACACAGGTCTGAGCTTTAAATGGTATCTGTTGCCTGAGATGGCGTTTTCACACCTCATAATCTTAAGTGATTTTGTTTATCGTAACCCGGACCCACCCCTTCTAAGTTTTCTCAGAAACTTTATTTTGAATCATTCCTTGTATATATAAAGAAAAAGTATAAATTCTATGACATTTTAATGAAAAGTAATAACAAGCTTATTTTTTATTTCAATGTGTTATATCCTTCTCTTTTCAGATTTTATTCAAATTCTTGTGCAATAGTCAGATATTTCAAAATTTTATTACTTTCTTTTGGCAATTATATATTGAAAGTACTGAGATTGTATGTACGTTTTAATTACTGCAGGGTAAAGCAGAATCATTGTAGCTGAATAATATCTTTGAAATTTAAATGACTGTAAAACCATACTAATTTTCTCGGAAGTTGGTTGAACCGAAATAATCTAAAATACAAGTTATGACATTTCAGTGTAATACTCATATTTAAAATAAAGTCTGCTTCTATATTCTCTGTTACCTGTATTGTATTATAAGTTAGGATAATGGATTTTTTTTATCTACACTGAGGCTTTATCAGAAAGGTCCGATTTAAAGGGCACCTGATGACGAGGATGACACTTGAATCGTCAACTCGTTCTTCTGAGTTCAATTGACAAACGTGAGGACATTAAATTATGAATTAAATAGTTTGTATAGATAGTTAATATACTTGCCATTTATCTGGTTTTGGAGATTCAGCTCATTCATTTTATTTCCATTTTTTGTAAGTTCAGTAAACTGCTATTTCTGTTTAAGTATCTTATGTTATACTTAATGTGTTATTAAGGTACTGGGTTTCTTCAGGGAAGCATTTGAACTCGATAGAAATTGTCACCTGTTTCTAAAATGGAATAAAACGGTTAATGGCGTATTAATCATTTGCACTTTAATTTCTTCCTCAGAGTAGTATTTAAAATAAATTATATATAAAGTACTTGTCTCACTGTCCCATTTATGTTCCGTGCAATTTTGTTCATATTCTCGTTCCACACTTAGTTGCTCTTTCCATGATAAATGCAAGATGCGCGAAGTTGAGGCATGAGAAGTACTTACCTTGCTGACTTTGTTAGATAATTGCATTTATTTTCGCAGCAGTTTCACAGCTTTCTTATAATTGATGACTAAATCAAGACACATATTGTTTATAGTTCGTCTGTCTTTGTCCTATTACTAATAGAAATACACGATTTCTTATAAGGCTTCTTTTTATTTTCCTTTGATTTATTATTTCTGATGATGATTATTTTAATGGCTCAAAAGATCCTTTATCTTCTTTTGCTTAAAGATCCTTTTCTCTTTTATCCTTGTGAATTTCAAAAAAATTCGAAACTATCCAGAACTGTATTTCTTATACAACGCATCATTCTCGGTGCACATGACATTTTTTTTTGGTTTCAGAGTCACAGGATCTCGAATCCGAAACATATTTCCGCCAAAATCAATTTTACATACTTTAGACGTGTATGTTTAACAGTGCTTATTAGTCAAATTCCTCAATCAGACGCGATATCAATTTCTTATTTACGGTTTTGCATTTCCTTGCTGGCTGACTCACAAGTAAGTAAGTGAACTTCGTATTTGTGTTTAGAATATGCTTTAAAAGGGTGAATTGGACGTTATATACCTTCAAAATGAGTTTTCAATTTCAGTCTCAAAAATAGAGGAATTTTTGCTGATTCCAGCAATATAATATGTATAGGTCCAGAGATGCCGAAAGGCACTAAATTAAATGGAAAAAATTACTGAAATGTAAAAAAAAGGTATAATGCCTTTTCAAAGTGGACATAATTTCAGCGAAACGCTTAGAAACACTTTATTTGTTATTGCATTTTTTAAATTCAATTTACATTTCATATGAAAGGAGTGAATCAACTCAACAAACTATCATCGTACTTTACAAGCTATGTAACTCAATTTGCATACATCGTGTTTTGTGAGATTGTTTTGAGTTTTGTAATCTTGTTTTCGTTTTGATTTTATCAATTGAGCTTGTATTTTCTTCCTATGCTCACAAATAACATATTCCACCATGCTTCAGGCATAAAAAATTCTGGTAAGAGAAAATGCATAATCAATTTACTGAAATGAATCAGAAAGAGAAATGTATGAATAATGAACGTTGAATGCAAGTGCATCAAGAAGAAAATTGAATATCAGTGATTTTGTTTTCGGCGAACCATGTGGATGAAAGCGATAAACGTTTATAAATGATACTAATATCATTGTAGACTTAAAATGTTTTAGTATCATTCTTTTAATACAGTTTCAAAATGTAAACATTGCAACAGCACCGATTGCTTTGATGCCACCCTAGAAGAAACGAATAGTCAAATGGGCTCATGCATCCTTACTGTTTAATGCAAACGTGGTTGTTCTTAGTAGTTCAATGACATATATGTCTAAACCGGTTGCAAAATAAATACTAGATTAGTATATGGCAGCGAGATTCATTGAAAAGGCAATGTGCTGATCGTGCCTACTGTGGGTCAATCAGTTTCAACCCACCTTCCAAATTTGAAAGAATAAACTCTTCCATCTGCATGCTCTACAAAATCAACAGTTGAAAGCTACCGAAGGTGCTGTCTCGAGAAATGATAATTCTGAGATATATCAGAAGCTCTGGATGGCACCTGGCAGAAAAAAAGAGGACATTCATCTTGTAAATGGTGTCATCGCACTGTCACATCATTACCGATAAAGTTAGATTTTGAAAGTTTATGTAAATACTTGCTTTTAACTGCAACGACAAACAAATGACTGTAAAGACTGCCAAAAAATTATGAAGGATACAGTGGTGGAATGGAAAGCAAGGTGCAATTGAATGTTACGGTCTGTTTGGTAATGAGGAAATGTTCTGTTATGCAAAAAAAATATCTTGGGGATGGTGACTGAAAGGTTTTTTAAACATCAGTAAGTGAGAAGCGTAAGAGGAATTAGTAGTCGAAAAAACTTGAGTGCATTGGTCATGTCGATAAAAGAATAAACCAGGTTGGAGAGAAATTTGAGAAATAAATTGAAGTCGACTAAGTCAGATGGAAAGAAAATTTCTGGACGTGGTCTGATATCAGATGCAATAAATTCTGCTAATCCAAAATATTATGGATTGGCAATAAGAAGAAACACTTCAAAGTCATTCGATAAGATGTCGAAATAAATTTGGCTATATATTTCCACAAACTATTGACAAAATGCCAAACCCAATATGATTTGTTTGTGTCCATGGGATCTGATACAGGAACAACAGTTTAGTATCTAAAAGTATATTCATAAACATTCTCTTCTACCAGAACATGTTTTTACTAGCAGCTAAGAGAAAGTGTTCAGGGAGCATGATAAAAAGCTTATCAAAATGTAACCATGTACAATTCCACATCCTTAACAGAGTTTCAAATAATTGTGTATGGGAGAGAATTCCAAAACACATTTGTTGGTATCAATACATTAAAAAAATTGGAGTCAAGGATACTGTGTTATTCTCTTTTCAATGAAGTGTGCTTACAGCCGTACTGAAGTACTAAAACTTTTGGGTATTACACCAGGAAAAACACTTGCGATCTACGTTAAAAAAATTGATATACTTAAAGTTTAGTCTCGATTGTGCAGCGCCCTCCCCAAGTGGCGCAAGAGACAAACCCAGTTCTAGCGAAGAGTTGTTGATAGCTTGACCTAAAAAAAGCCGGTGCTCCTCTATTAAGTAGTATATTCATTTGCCTCCTATCAAGCGAGTATTGTGAATTAATTCGTTCATATTTGTATCTCCTACTTCAGCGAGATCGTATAAATAAAATGTGGGTTTATTTCCACTGCTAATAATTATATGATTAATTTACTATTTAGCCACACAGTCTCTCTTTTTGTTTTGTTATATACCTATGTTAAGTATTAAAATAAACGATTGAAAAAGAAATATAGTCCATGTCCATTTTAATTAAAAAAAAAGAGTTATCGCAAAATGGTCCGTCGATATGGATTATTAAAATTTAAATACTGTATATTAAACTTTAAATATTTGAAAAATGGCAACTACTGTTGATGCTGCAGAAAAACGAAATCGTAAAGGCGTTGATAAATCAGTGTGAGCCTGTGAAGCTTGAAATATTTCTGCAGAAAGGCTTCTGTGGACTGAACTGCAAAATAAAGAGCTAAAAAATAGGACAATTACAGAAGAAATTGATGAACTGCTTAACGAATTCTTTCCTAATAAAGATTTGAGGACTGCAAGATTGCAAATGATTTTGAGCAGGTGGATAGTTTACTGAAGAATTGGAGGTAAGAATCACTCTTGTCTCTTTGATTTCGAAAATCCTTCCAATCCTAAACCAAGCTTGCTGAGTATTAAAATGAAGTACGTTTACTGAACCTGCTTCCCAACTTTCTCTTATATCAGTGAAATGGGAATTTTAAAACCTATTCACTGCTACTGGTGTCAAATAAATACAATTTAGATGACAAATCAGAAACTGTTTTATTTAAGGGCGTCTCAAGGGAGAAGCCAAACAATTAGAATCAACTGAAGATACTTAATTCTATTTGACGCATTAAAGGAAAAGATTTGAGAATCAAAGACTATTAATTGATTTCCATGTTCTGGCTTTATATTGCATTATGATAAAATACAGCAAGAATCAGCTAGGGAGCTTCGTTCTTTAACAATTGATGTTAAAAAAAGAACACTGAGTCTCAAAGTTCAAATTATGAACAAAATAATTGGAAATTTTGTTGGTTAACATATTCTTCAAAAAATCCATTAAAGTGAGTCACAAGAAGAGGTTTGAATTTTCCTTGTCTGGAAGTTCCGCAATTTGATTCCCTTATGTCCTTTTCTCGAAAGGCGAAGTTCACCTTGGAAAGTGTTTCCTGAATTTATCAGTGGTGAAAACTACTTCTTCCAAAATGCCAGAAACAATAGTTTAAATAACGTCGAATCTAAACAAAAATCTCTGCTGATTAAATCAAATAATAAAGGCAATTTAAAGCATGGTTATTCTGCACATCCTTCATCCTTTGTATAAATGCATAAGTCGAAAAATATGCGTAGAAAAAGGAAAGAATTTGTATGCAAAACAGCACATCGTGTTGTGAACTTTGGGCTCTGCAAGCATGCATTCTGTTCCAAACTAAATGTTTCTGTTAAAGGTTGCCAGATGGCCCATACAATTTTACTTCACGAAGAGGAAAAGGCATTAGTCGAAATTTCTGCAACTTCCGCCGCAAAAAAATAATAATGATATTTCGTCGCCAAAGGGGGGAGTGATGACCTTGGAAATTTCAGTCGTATCTGTTAATAGTCTGAAAGGGAAAAGTATATTCTAGCTTGTCTCTTTAAATCGTCTGAAATATGCATATTACCAACTGCTTTTAATATGTTTTAAGAATGTTTTGGGAGAGCGGGATTTGATCCGAGGTTTGATTCAGGGAAGTCAAGTGTGTGCAATGACAAGCGAATGTTCCATATGTTAGGAAACGAATGAGAGAAAAATAAATATTACGTTTCAAATTGAACAAATATTACTCTAAAAGAAAGAATGGAGGTCGAGATTTCAAACTTAGGAAATGATTTTCTGTTAGATGTGCTCCTGTTTTATGTAGTTCCATCTATCACAATTAACCATCTACACGATTAAAGGACATTTCAAATTACCTGAAGGCATAAATTTAGCAGATCCTAATTTTTAAACTTAATAAAATAGATGCTTTAATAGAGCAGATTTATTGTTTGAAATGCTAAAACTAAACAAATTTCATTTGATTAACTTAGTATAATTCTATAAGAGACAATTTTTGATACATTGTGGGTGGTAAATATGAAATTTCAAAGTTCTAATGAACAATTTTGTGGTCTTCTTTGGAATCTGGAAGACATAAACAAAACAAGTAAAATTTTTTTTTGGAATAATTGAATCTGTTGTCTTCGTTATTTTAAATAGCGAGAGTAATTGTGCGAAAAGCACTTCCTGAAAACTATTCACAAACACCGGAAGGCAGATATATTGTAAAATTTTAAAAAATGATAAACAATTAAAAGGAATCTCGGACAAGCAATCGTCGTTTAGATGCTTATGGAGGCGTCTGCAGTGAGAGCACAAGTTGAAGACTCTCTACCGCGAGATTTCATGCGAGAATATAAGGATTTGTATATGACCAGTTAAAGAAGTCATGAACCTGAACTCTGTCTACTTACCGCATCATGGAGTGTGGTAACCTTAAAATCGTCTACTAACTTCGTGTGGCATTCAACGGCTCCTGCTCCAACATCCAATGGAGTTTCCTTTGAATCAAATTCAACTGAACGGTGGGACAGTTCAGCAAGATCTGTTTTCCATGATTCGTTTTCGGAAACATGAATTTGTATTTACTGCTGATGTCCGCATGGAGACAGACAGATTTTAATCTTTCACCTGATCAACTATAAGCAGAGAATTTAAATTGAAAGTAGCTAATCAGATTAACCAACCAAAGCCTCCAACTGAACAATACTACGGTACAACTAGTGCCCTTTATTTAGCCACGGACTTTGAACTCAATTGAAGAGCTGGACAAAGCATTACCTTCTTCTGCATGCATCCATTATTGTCCAGTCCGATTGCTATATGGATGCACATTTTAACAGGCTCAAATTCTTTAGAAAATACTACAAAGAACTGCAAACCCAGCTTTGTCCAATTACTAAGTGTAGGAGGTAAGGATTCTCCACAAATGGTGTTCCAAATAATGAAAGTCTCCTCAATAGCATTCAAAATAAAAGGGTGACAGGCTCACCTCTAATAACTCCTGCAGAGATGAAACTCCGTCAAGATTCTTAGGTGTTTGTGGAAACCAAATAGCACTGCTTTTCCATTTAAAGTTACTATTTCACAGCAGCATTCACACTCAAGAGAAGTGTTTCAGTATTGTGAATTTGTGACCCTCTTGGTCTAATCTCATCCTGTGTTGTCTCTAAGGCCAAGATTTTCATGCAAAGCACTGGTTACTTGTAAAACTAGTTGGGACGAACCTCGTCTTGAAGACGTCACTCTCGTATGGGATTGCATTTGTTTCATTATCAAAATGAGCAGCTTGAAATTCTCGACATTTCTCTCACAACACGGTTACTATCCATGGTTTTGGTAGGATGTTTACCGCAGCATATGGAGTTGCAATTTATGTGTGCAGTGCCTCCATCTAGTGAATGTCACTTACCATAGTGGGAAGCAAATCACGCGTTGCTCCAATTAAACGACAATTCCCTCGACTGAACAGCACTGTTAATCACACCCCATACAGAGTGATAAAGGCTCTTAATCTACACTCAGCTGTAATACTCTATTCGATCCCATAATTAGAAGGCTTGGATGAAAATCACCATGTAGAGTTAAAAAAAACATACTGCCACTGCAATGCAGCACCAAGAACCAATCAAGGATTTTCATTGGGGTACAAAGCTGTCGGAGGAACCCGGGCTGATTTTATTTCTAGAGTGTGACTCACTTTCACCAAAGAACTGTATGGAACGGCCTTCACTCCTTAGAATGATAAACAAGAGCCTTCTGAGTCAGATCCCGCGATCACAGACAATGATCTATCGTGAATTGAAACAATCGGTGCTGCTCTTTTACTATCCTGAATGTGACTTGTATTTTCACGACTTATCTCAATTAGTAAATACTATATTAAAATAAACATTTTATTATGTTTTTAGATTTACTCCAATTGTAAAAGGGATAAACCAAAAGTGGTCCAATTTCTTCGGATAATATAAGGATGTTGAGGTTTGTATGCTGAGATGGCCTGTGTCAAGTGATTAAGTACAACAATCACAAAGTGGAAAAAGAAGCCATGGAAAAACCGTCTGTACCCTTAACCCTTCCTAGATAATAACAACTTGCTTTAGAGTTTGCAACACACGCTCAAGTAAACTACACAGCATCAAATAATATTACCAAAGGGTAATTTTAACCTAAGTTAATTTTAAAATTATATTCATAAAAATATTTGCATGTTGTCTCTCAACTCTTCTATCCTAATAGGTAGGCAAAATCAACAATTAATGGTAATTAGCCAGGTGCGGTACAGGGACTGTTACTTGTGGCAAAATAAACCCTGTAATTGTTAAACAATTGAATAAAACCTCAGAGAGTTAATGCCTGCTCCATTTTCAACAGGTGTTGATTCTGGTATGAATCCCTTCCTTATAAAATATAAAGGTCAACCTGAAGGGCAACTCTTCATGGAAACATGTAATTTTGTGCATGTCCACTTTAAAGCTGTACTAGAAAATGGTGACTGATTTGACTTTGTAGCTACTTTCACGCTCTTTAAAAAAGATTCTTTGCTGTAGCATGTAAATGTTCTAATTTTTTCAGACAATGCAACAAATTTGAAGCCGCTTGAGCTAAAAAAACTCTAAGAACATAAATTATCCAGACGATAACTATAATTCTTAATTTGATGCTTAAATGGAAATTGACCTCCCAGTCACCCTGAACTTTGGCGGTCTTTGGAGGCTTATGCAAGTCCTTCAAGCATCAGCCTTTGGAAGGCACCTAAATTTAAACGTATGAAGAATTTAACAATTGTTATTGTAAACTGAAGAAATCTTTAACTGGCGCCCTATCACTGAAATCTCTTCCGATATAAATGACTGAGTTTCGATCGCCAGGTCATTTTCTCATTGAGCACCTAATAAACCAGAAGTTTGCTGGAACCGAAATAATTAATGTCCGGATAATCGTTTATCCTGTTACAGAGTAGAAAAATGGAATCAACATATTTGGAAGGTGAGTCCTGGACATTTGAACTCATTTTCAGCAACGTCAAAATGGTGTTTGAAAAAAATGAAACCAGGTATGTTGTATATTAAAAAGATAATTTACCCAAGTGTAAACAATACTAATGAATAATTATGGCAAGGGGACGGTAACGATATAAAATGGTAAATGTGCGTACTGCAAACGGTACTAAAAAGGCCTATTTCTAAAGTATGCTTACTACCTAATAAAACACATAACTAAATGTCTGTTGTTCCACAATTTATTGATTAATTATATTGTACTATTGTTTTCATTCCTATTTATGATTTTATATTATATCCAGTTCAAAATATACGGTAAATATTATTTCTGTATATTTGATGTCAAGAAACGTAGTTTTATATTGTATTTTGATTTGTATTACTTGATTCTGAATTGTTATATTATTCATTTCTATTTCTAATTATTCAAGAAATTTTCAGTATCTTGAAATTTAAACTTTAAAACTTCATTTGCAGTTCCACAGGTGTGAATACGTAAGACCATGCCATGAAAGACGGTGTTCAAGACTCAAACGCGGGAATATATCCTCGATTGCAGTATGCCCTGGTGTACAGAGACAAACCCCTACTGTAGTTCTATGGGCTTAAAGGAGCGATGGCTGACTAAAAGCCTAAAGCTCTACAAGGGTGAGACCAAGTATTTACTCTTAACAAGTGATATTAGAATTAATTGTCTATTGTATCTCCCCATTAAGCGAGATCTGGTACATAAAATGGGTTTATTTCCACTAATAATTATATGATTAATTACTATTTAGCCACAGTCTCTCTTTTTATGTTTTGTTATGTCATGTTAAGTATTAAAATGATTGAAAAGAAAATATAGTCCATGTCCATTTTAATTAAAAGACACAAACACTTCTGTAATTAGTTTAACCCTATGCAGCCAAGGCTCATAAAGAGGCTAGAACTTGAAATGTTAATTGGGTGTATACTTTTCATCCAAACAATATAATTATGGTCCAGGGAAGCTAAAATTAAAAAATCATTTTTTTTGTGGTAATAGTTTTTGTACTTAAAACATGTTTTTCCACAGGTATGCTGAGAAAAAATTATCAACTGAATATAAATGAAATTTTATATTATGAATACTTATGCTATTATGCACCATGAAACCCTTTTTTTGCAATATTTCTGGTCTGTTATAGAATTTACAGATTTTAATGAAAAAATCACGTATTTTTGAAATAGTTTTTGGTTGTATCCAATATTTTTAAAATGCATTTTAATAAAACAGATTGAAAATTAGTTCACTACCATTTATTGCTTTTATTCACATATTATGCTAGAGTAATTTTAGTAAAGATTTGTGTTTTGAGCGTCTTGAACGCAAAGTGTTGTTCTAAATACGCCTCATCTGGCAACATTTTCGAATTACTATTAAAATACAAATACTTTAAGTTACAAATATTTTGCTGTTTAATATTGATAATATCATATTATTTCTATGCATAAATATTTAAACTTTCATATATATAGGTTACTGAAAAAAATCTCTTTCAATAGAATTTATTAAATTTTATAATTTTCTTTGTTGAGCACGTCCCAGCTCCCTTAAAGGTTTTTATTAAAATGTTCTTTTATATTTTGAATGATACCAGAGATAATTGAATCATTCCCCTTATGCTGATGACAATTAAATGTTCTGTATGAGTGTGTATATCTGCTAGATTCCATACCGTTTTAAAAAATTTTAATGGCTAATTAGCCGTCAGATTCTTCCCGGCTGACGACACAACATCTTTTTCATTTCAACTACGTAAAAAAGTCAGAGGCGTACATGTAATGAATTACACTTGCAGAGTATATTATTGAGAAATGCAAATAACTAATCCTCCAAAGTGAGACCAATAGTGACTTCAAAGTTACTAAGAAAATATCAAACAGGTATACAATTATTGAGTTACAAGAACTTTTTTTCTTCCCAGTTTCCGCCACCATATCTCATTTCTCATATTTGTAAACACTTAAAAGGACCCATTAGAACACTACCTACCTTTTTTCGGTAATTAAACTTTAAACAATTATGTAAATAAATATTAAGATTTTATACAGAGACCTAAATCCACCTGTAAAACCTATCCTGTCCTGGGCCATGGCCCCAGGTGTCCATGTCGTTTGCTCGTCTCACTACATCACTGAAGAAACTGTATATTTTTTATGGTAGTATGTTGGGTAGGTGACTGCAATGTCTGACAAGTGCTGCCTTCAGCAGTAAGGAATCAAGATTACAACGAAACCCTGTGCTGCTAGTATGCCTTCATAATCATAATCAGAGGTTCTAAACTGTGGTGCCTTCTTTCCATGGATTATCTTCAAAGGCATTTTAGATGAGAATGAACCTTCAGAATCATGCAAAAAATACCAAACTTTAAGAGGTTTAAATGAAAGCAGTTTCTCCAAAGTTTAAAGAAACACAAATGGTGCTGCAGAGCATTGAAAGCCTGTCCAGGTCAAGGAAAAGATAATTTAAATTAAGACTATGAATTGATTTATTGTTCGTCAACAGTGCCGCCCATCAACTCACGTAATTTGTCACTGTCACCATCCCTGAAATAAACCAAACTAGGTAACTGTTCTTTCTGTCTTTTTTCTTTTTTTCTTTCCACTTTCGCTGAAAGACCCAGAAAATCCACCTCTTCACAAAGATCTCAAGTTTGTAAGACTTTATAAAACCATCGATTAAAGGCTTGGGAAGAATAATTGAACATTAGGGATGAGTTGATTTTTTTCTTTCATCATAAGTTGGCTGAATCTAAATTATTCTAATATCCTTTAATTGTCAGTGTTACGAACCCAATACTTGATTTTAAGTATATAAAGGAAACAACCTGTATTCTTAAACTTAACTCAAGCCACATTATAAATAAAAACATTCCTACTAGAGGGTTGTTGTTTATACATAACAGAAAATAAAAAATAATATTTTTTTAGTTTGATTTGAATTTGAAGGAGAAGGAATTTGCCAAGTTTAAAGCAACACTGGTATATTTGGAAATAATTCCCTTGCACTTTTTGAACTGAAGATTGAGGAAGTTGTTCTGAGCTGAATTCTTCCTGCACCAGCACTGAAGAGAGGTTTGAACTCCCTAAGTGCAGATTTGAAGCTGGAAAATGAACCCATAATTCATGACCAGTAACCTGCCTTTGGTCTACATTGCCGCTAGCTACCAATAATATGACTAATAAAGAATTAGTACGAAACACTGAAAGATAGGAGCCTCTGCTCTAGTTCTGAATTATTATAGCCTTTGTGTGAGATTACAGAACGAGGTTTGGCAAGTTTTACGTGATCCACAATAATGCCCTCATATGTGCTGGGTGATTTCGTCGTTCAGAAGTTTAAAAGGCGCTGGGCCGTAACTGAACGAAGTAATGATCAAATTATAAACTAGTAGGACAGTCGACCAAATATTTACCTCCATAAAATTTTTATTTCATTCGCCTATTTTTCTTCTTTCAATAATATTTTAACAATTATCATCTTGTTGCCATTCTGCGTAAATTAAATTTCAAATAAACAAAAATAATACAGTGAAACCTGTGTATAACAATACTGTTTGTAACGATAAATCTACATTTAGCGATATTTTCTTGACGCCAAATCTGGTACCAAATTTCATGAAATTCGCCCAAGCCGCCGAAATCGCCAAGCGAGTCAACCGGCCTGTTTGTTACATGCAATTTGAAGCCTTTGCCCCACCGTACCATGAGGGACTGTGTTAGGGTTTATTTACCCCTCCTATACTTTAAGTGGGTTAATGGGGAACATGTGTATCAAGTTTTATCAAAATCCCTTTTGCCGTTCGGATGTGAAGCTCGAACAAACGTACAAACATTTACTTTTATATATTGAGATTTATAACGCCTGTCGTTTAATTGCTGTAATATATTTAGAAACAGGTTGTGCAAATTTCCTCCCATACCATGCATTATTTCTTTGCAATTTGGCAAGCTATGGATTTTCTTTAGTTTTCTTTACGAAAAGATTTGAAGACGAAATAAAAATATTAAAAACAATATTACTATTAACTTTTTTATTGTAGTTTTATCTTTATATAGTATTATACATTATTCATATGTTGATCTGATTTAAACGTTATATTGATTCTCGAATAATTTTTCTTTAATCTGTGACCAGAACAAATCGTAAGTTAATAGAGTGATGCATAAGCCAGTAGTAAAACAATATTGTTTTTAAAATTTTTTAAAAGTTTTACTTCCTAGTTAATCTGGCCGTCCAAATTCAAAAATTAAACATGATCTTATGTGTACCATCATAGCTCGTTGTTCCCTTGTACTGACTCCATATGAATCGAACTTTATGCGCATGCGCTCTAAAGATAACTACAAGTACTTTTTCAGCAACTTAGAAATTGAGTCACTGACACAGCGCATGCGCATAACATGATATAGATAATTTCATTGGCGCTTGAATAAATTTTGTGCCCCATCCCAAAAGAAATGTTTTTAGCAAGAAGCTTGATAAAAAAGTCAGATACAGAATTTATTTCAAATATGAAATGAAAAATAGTCGTTATCTACTGCATTCTAAATCTGTTTTTCCTTACTAATTATTCATAGCTTATAGGTTTGAGAGAGTAGCATTAACATTCTCGGATAAATTAGAAACATGCCGATATAAAATCTGCAATATTATTATTTTATATTTCTAATTCAAAAGTTGCTCTTTTTAAAACCTGGCAGAAATTTTTAAAATACCTGACATGAAAAGTGAAATGTGCAAAAAGCTTTATACTATGTGGGTGTTCAAAGTCTTAGTTATGGAGCCACCAGTCCATATCGTGATTATTTTCAATTGCGAGTAACTCTTAAACACAAAGCTGCTAGAGCATTTCGAGATTATTTTTAAAAGCCTGTAACTTTTGAAGGGTATCACAAAATGCAAGTCTTATACAGCTTTTAGGCCTTCTTTGACACTCATTTGAATCCATTAAATACCGTGATTTAAGTAATATGAATAAGAAGGAATTCGTGCAGTAAAGAAACATTATTTTCTAAAACGTAAAACGACTCAGAAAACAAATCTAAGCTTTATATTAATTATGATGACTCTGCACCTTTGATTAGAACAATTTATAAAAAGATTTCGTAACTCTCTAAGAAATCATAGGAGCACATATAACGCTGAACGGCCGGGAAGCAATGTTCGGAGTACTAATCTAGAATAAAACTCTCAAACAAGGTAAAACTCTTAAATAGCTCGTTAGACGTTATTGTTGTTGTTATATAGGTTAATTTCTGCCCAGATACAAACCTATCAATTATTTTTGTTTTGAAAAATATATCGTTAAAACTTTGCAAGTATTCAATACGCTGCTTTCTATGAAATCAAATGCTTTGTTCTTTCATTTTTGAGTTGAAATAAATAATTTGCGTCTTTCCTTTCTACCAAATTTCTCAGCTTAATCATTTCAAGGTCTCGTTTCAGGAATCAGCTTAGTTATAGCAGTTCCTCCTTAGGAGCAAGGAGAGAGGAATTTAGGGACGGACATCGGTCATGTCGAACTGTGATTCAAGCTGAGGGAATCGGCCGAGTTGAAATCCCCATTTCCAAACTTCCACGCAACAAAATTGGATGGATGCTGACATCGATGGATTAAACGAGCATTATTCCCGTGGCTTATCTCTGATGTAACCAGTCACCAGACATGAAACCTTCTTGTTCTGAAGACACGACTGCCATCTAAGTCCTTTGTAGAGGTGGGAAGGTAAGCATGTGGGAAATGAAATGAATCTCGAAAATAAATTCTCATTCTGAGCTTCTGGTGTTCCCCCCTCCTTTTCTAAAGTTAACAACTTATAATTAAAATAGATCTAAAATTAATTAAGGTAGCCAGTTCTCAACACTTATAAAACTTATTCTTCAGTCCGTTTGGCTTACGTAAATCTATCGACAGTATTCACTTGGTGTGAACAATCCAGACACTCAAAATATAAATGCCTTAACCCAATATTTATACTATATCTAATAAGCAACGTGGAAGAAGCAAAGAATTATATCTCTAGGGTTTTCTGAATTTTCAAAGTTATTTTATATAGCTAGCCGCCTTCGGCGACCAGTTGTTTCGTATAACTTATTAGTTAATATGATCCAGGTATAACAGTACATTTTGAAATTAGGAAGTTGTTTTAATTAGCTGTTATTTTTATATTTTGTATCAATAATTTAAAATTAAAGCTGTCAGATGAAGTAATTTCCAATTGAAGGTTTTGATCACAATAAACGAATAGCCTTAAAAGATGATAAAAAAAATGAGGACTTCAACAAATGACTACTATAAACCAAGTGAAATATTTTAAATCCTGAATTTTTAGTTCCTTTTTAGATGAAATAACTCCAAAATCAAAAATGAAATTCAAATGCATCCAGAATAAAATAGTAGATAGATAGTTTTCAGTTACATCAAGTCAAACTTTAAAGTTTCCCAGTAGGTAAATGAAATTTAATATTAACATAATTTAAATGAATTAAATTATTCACTGCCACTTCAAGAATATTGCTTTGAACTTCTTGTAACACTATTGAAGCTATTAGAAATGTATTTTAATTTCAAGTAAATATGTTACAATCAATGATTTAAATATTTTTAATGTAAAGGTCCATATTCTCTTCCGGTCTATTTGTGTATTCTAAGTGGGTTTGTTGAAATATTGGTTCGACATGTAATTAGAATCAATACTAAACATTTGATAAAAGCTCGCGTTTCATGAAGAAAGAGTTTTACATACCAAGTACATTTAAGATGCATCAACATTTTAAATTTAATGTTTAAGTGTCAACATTTGCTATCCATAATTCATTAAAACCAAAAAATTGTTTGGAAAAAAGTTTTTCCGGTAGTGAGCTATGAAATTTCCGTTCTCTGAATTTCTCGTTTACCGTCTATAACCCGTCTGCTCGCCCCCGCCCATCCTCCCTACCTTCAGTCAGTCGAAAACACAGTGTCTTTGAGTGACCTTGAGCCCAGTTCATGACAATTAAATATCTTGTAAAGTTGAAATTAATAATCGTACAATACTCATACTATTATCGTAGGAAATATAATTGTTTGCACTTTAAATTGGTATGAGGATAAATTTCAAGCAATGATTCTTTCAGATGTTATTGACGAAAAAGGGCCAAACACGTCGAGATTTAGCTTAATTTTTAAATAGTTAAAATTTGAATAAAAAAATTGAAAAAAATATTGCTCCGATGTGCACCTTCCCACCCTCCAAATTATACCCGTACAAAATTTGGTAGCTCTAGGTTCAACGGTCTGTTCTGTACACCACCAACACACACACATTCTCTTTTATTATTAGTATAAATAGAGATGGATCTCACTATTCTATAACACACACACAGACACACACACAAATCTTTGCATCGCCATATACAGTTTTGAAGAGAAAGAGGTATTAGCTAACCCTTTCTAGACTGGTTGGTCATTGTTAATTTGGTGAAGGATAATAGTACATATATCAGTAATTCGAAAGATACCGATGTGGCTCTTCGTCGACTATGGTCTTGAAAACTGATTGAAAAAATTTTATTGAACCTGAAATTTTATCTTGAATTTTCTACAATCAACTAAAAATAATCATCTTAAACGCAAAAATAAAGATAAAATTTAAAGAAAATAACATTTAGGACAAATGTAAACGACTGCGACTACTAACAATTTTTCATAACAATATACATATTTAATGTAGAGAAAGATTAGACATGGCTCATCATCCCTACAATCACAATTCTTTATAATAAATAAATTAGTAACAGATTTAACAAAAAGCCGGAATTGACATTAGAGTACAGTGCCAGCAAAAGAGCTGTGGATACTCTTGATCAGCTTCTGAATACATATATTTGTAAAAGAGAAAAAATCCGCTGGCCTATGATTCTATACTATAAGTATTCTGGATAGTTCTGCTTATAATATAATTATTCTCTGGACATGAATGAAAACAAATAAACAAAAATATTGTTTTTAGATGAACTAGGCAAATTTATTATTTGCTTCATATATTCAAGCAAAAGATCATCTGTAAACAAATAGAATAATATAAACAAAAGAATATAAGATAAACCGTAAATTGATTTATCATTAACAGCCAATGTTAATTTGCAGTTGTGTAACAAAATTACCTTATGCATGCTCTGTCAACCAAGCATTGATAATGAAAAAAATATATTGAGCAAGGATTGCAAAACGCATATCTGTAAGCAACTCTAACATATTTGTGTCCGAATAGCAAATAAAAATGAGTTAGGATTTTAAAAATATTCTAATTCATCTTTTTATTATATATATATATATGTTTAAATTTGCATATTTTTTGTATTATTTTTCAACTTTATCTTGTTTATTCTGTTAAAAATATTTTATTTAATTCTAAACACAATATTTTTTTAAAGCACGGAGAAAATAGGCTCCTGTGATTTCCGACCGTTACTTGCACATTTTAAATGCGAGCAGAACAGCACGCTTAAAAAATATGAAACCTATTATTCGACAATGAAAATTTCCAGTTGAATCACAATATTCATAAAAATGGCATTCTTCTAATCTACAAAATATTTTATATAACTCCCATTTTTCATTCTATGAGTCATATGGCAAAAATTTAAACTTTCCGCAAGAGCTGTGACATCTCGTTAGAACTAAAACTAGTGGTTATATTAAAACATATTAGCTGGATTTTTTTTGCCTCCAAAAGAGTGATTATGGTCAAATAATGCCATCTTGAAAATAGTGCAATTAGCAAACCCTTGTATTGCTCATACAGTTTTAGGAAATAGCACGAAAGAAAAAATATTTCCAATACGAAATGACTGTTCGATAAGCATATCAATGCCAAATGAAGGAAGCTACTGAATTTTTAAAATTTGTTAATGCCATCTTATTTGTTTCTTTCTATGGCAAAATAGAATATTTTATGTAACAGAAAAATTGCTCATATGAATGAGTTGAAATTTTCATGGGAACATAAAACTGCCCTCTCCACTGATTTCTGCCCAAATGTGACTACGTAGCTTTTAAAAAATTTCATCAAAGAAACAGACTGGTTAAAGGTCTCTCCTTATATGTACTTTTCTCAGCATTAGAGCGTGTGTTTAACTGCTATTAATGGATCTACGCCAAAGGGAGCGCCATCGTTCTATTTCTGTAATTCCATGTTGCAGCATACGATAACAAAAGAAGCAAATCAATTTTAAGATATATAGAAGCATAATTCATGATTCAATGCGATACATATAATTAAATATGCGAAGAGAATTAAAGTAAAATTTTATATTTCTTACCACTTTTAGAATTTAAAATTATTTATTATAAATTTCCATATGTTAAGTTCCTTTAATTTATAGAAAAATGTATATTTCTTTTTTTTTTGAAAGCCGAGACAGCATTGTATTGTCTTGACTGGGTGTGAGCAAATAAAAATTCTGTGTTTAATACGGTTAGGTTCCTATCGAGTAAGCTACCTAGACAGCAGGCGTAAGGCGAAGAAATTGATATAATGTTTCCCGATGCTAGTCGTGTGCTCGCTGCTTGTTGAATCTAGATACGAATTATTCCCCGCGGAATGATGATTGTTTTAAAGCAATACCATTTAACTTTTACTGAAATTCGTTTCAAACTGGATTTTTCTCACGAAACTATCTTTTCAATCGTTAAATTGATTGCTGAACTTTCATTTTCGGTGATTATCAAATGCTTTAATGATCATTAACACTAAAGGCCCAGTTTTGTATACAAGCCTATGATTCGAAACTATTAACGTAAGATTACGTTCCTCGCATTGGAATATCAGGAAGGAATTTGATTCACAGGCCAGAACGCCACAACAAAAGTTGTATGGGAGATCCTCCATACCTCTGTAACTACATTTGTTAAAAACATAACTAATGTCTTATTTTAGAGATAAAGGGTAACAACAAAAGTTACAAAACAAATTTAAAAATCGGAAAAGAACCACTCGAGTAAAGCAGTCCTAAGCCTTTGACATCAGCGACTGTTTGAAAAAGACAGCCTCCGATCATTTTTTTTAATAATTCGAAGTGAAAACTGTTTGCATTTTTGAATGGCCTCTATTCGAACTTATTTTCGTTAATTCATGATTAAGTTCCATATGCGTAAGATACCGATGTTTTAAAGTCTAATATCATTTCTGTTTCAAATAATATACTTTGGCATTCATATCAAAAGTAGAATTATTAAAATATTCCAATTTTTTTATTTTTAAAAGCCTGGCGCAAATAAAACAAATATCAATAAAGACCAAATTAACAGAAATAACACTTTTCTTATTGCAAAAATCTCAAGCTTACTATGCCATCGACATAATTTGATAAGCATATTCATACAACTACATATTTGCAATTATATAATATGTATAAGAATTATATTTCACCTTTTTCATTCTAGGAACTCCAGAACAAAAATTCAAACTTGTGGACAGAAGTTGTGACTTCACTTCGGAATTAAAAGTAGCTATTATAATAAAATACAACGGACAGACCTTTTTTTGCTTTCGACTGAATGAAAATGCTGAAATGGTGCAATAAGCATCAAAACTTTATGCCGAATTGTTCATGCATTTGTTTACATAACAACAAGCAAGAATAAATGTTTAATATATCAAATTACTGTTTCGTAACCATTTCAATTCAAATGATGAAATATGTTGACTCTTTTTAAATTTCTGAATGTCGCATTCTGTGCATCTTTGAGAGGCAATAAAGAAAATTTTATGTTATCTAAAAACTGTTTATCGAAAAAAGCTGAAATTTTACATGACCGTATAAAATTACGTTTTCCATTGATTCCGTAAAAATTTAGCTTAACTATTTTTAAAAAAAGTAAATGATAAGTATGTTATTGAAAATTTTGAATGGAGAAATTGTTTTGTTGCTTTGTCTCTTCTTTTTTCAATTTCTTTTAAAGATTTCTTCCTGTCTTTCTTTTCTAAATTATATCTTAGACTTCGTTTCTTCTATCCATTTATTTACTATTTTTTAAATTTTGCATTTCTTGTTTATTTTATGTATTTTTTTATTTATTACTCAAATTTGTATTTTTTATTATTTTTGATTGTAATTTATTATTAAGTTTACTTTTTTAATTTTATTATATTTATGTTCACATTTGTATTGTATTATTTTGCTTACATTGTTTTATATTTATTTATTACCCATTACTCACCCATAGTGTATGAAGCGTTTTAACGGTCGTCGGTGAAGAGTACAAAAAATGATACATTGTACAAACATTCAAATACAATCAGCATAAACACAACAAATACAATAAAACACAAAATTCAATTAAATAAATACAATTAAATAACAAATAGAGAATAAAAATACAATCCTCAAAAATAACAACAGATATAATATCTTAAATAGACTTAAGTTCTTTCAATGTGAAATGCATTAACAACAAATACGGACTATTCGTGTGGGGAACCACCACCACCACAACAACAAAAAACCCTCAAAGTGTAACTACACTAATATACAAATGATAATTTAAAATGAAAGTCAATACATATTTCAAAAGATTTTTTTCTTTTCCGAAAGGAAGTGAGGAAGTGCCCCCTAAATAAGTCTTAATCACCATAATTAAAAAAAAGTCCTTAATTTTTAATTTGTATTTAAAGAATTGCAGATTTGTTTTGAAATTTCAATAGCTTGAAAATGTTTAATCAAAAGTAAAGAAATTTTTGCCAAAGATTTCAACCAAATGTGTTTTTGCTCTTCGGCAGAAATGGCCAAATGAAAGTCTTTAGTATGATTACAATGAAAAACAAAATGATCGGCATCGTCGTATCCTCAAAAAGTACAATTTGCACTATTTAAAATCTTAAACCTAAAGAGATATAATGGGAATGGGCCGCGGATAGTTGCAAAATAAATTAAAGATTTATTAGTAATAGGTAATTTAATATCAATGTTGAGCAAGAATTCCTTCACTCGTACACCGGTGCCGGACTCAGTCCAATAAACATTCCAATTAAAAAGTACGACTTTTTTAATGAACGCATAAGGGGCTGGTAGATTTAAAATTACATCACAATCTGCGGGAATTTTAGCAAATTGATCAGCCAATTCATTCCCTGGAATGCCATTGAACGGAATATTTTTCAGTCGTTAGACACGAGTTGAAAACATTGTATTAGGGCCTGGACAGCAACAGTGCTGTCGAGGCTTCTTTTAAATATGTATAACTATGAGTATGGGAATCCTTACCCGTTTGATCAGGCACGCCCGTTCGAACTTGATACATTTCCCAATGTATGCCCACTGCTTATTTAATCTACGGACGAGACAGGGACCCTGGAAGGATGATTTACTTAAAGCAATGCAATTTAGTTTCTTCTAAAGTTTATTTCCATTTAACGCTTTCTTACAAAGCTGTCATTTTAATCGGTAGATTGAATGATGAATTTTCAGTGATTATCAAACGATTTAAATATCATTAATAGCAAATGGCGACCCTTAATGTGTAAGCTAATAATTTGAACATATATTAGTTAATTAAAAGTTAAATTTGTATCTCTAATTTGTTTTAGTTAAATAAATCCGTTCATATTTGGTATCTTTAGAGGTCTCCAGGGCATAAATTTTAAATATAGCAATTCCCTGATGTCGAAGAAGCTAGATATGAACTGTACTGTTTATTTTTGTTTTATTGCACAATTTTTGTATTCAAAGTGTTGGGCACATGTCTCTTTATAACAATTATTTACTTTTTAATATTATTATCATTATAATTATGATTAATTTAGTCATTAGTATTACTAAGTGTTTATCTATTAATAATGTATTAACTACTACTAAACATTACAAATAAATCTTCTATATTATTTTTATCATAAAAATGATCGTTCTCACTTTCTGAACTTGTTTTCAGACTCAATTTTCCTTAATTTGAATTTTTCGATTGTATCAGTTTTCACTGTGGTCCCGTCAGCTTCAAATTAGTCAAGTGCGAATACTTTTATCAATATTCACTTTAAAAGTTGTTTTGTGAAACTATTTTTACAATTCCCACCTCTGTATATATTAGTATTAAAATATCTCACTTTCTATAAACTATAAACTTCACTATAAACAATTATTAATGTGTGTTTTAATTTATTCATTAAATATAAGTAATAGGAAACTTTTGAAAAAAGCAATTGTCTAACAAAAGTCATGGTATAAAGTACTTCTCTTCTCAAATTCTTACTTTTAATCTTGTACTTACCATGGGAGATTGACCAGTGCGGAACGAGAATATGCAAAAAATTACTTCGCAACTTAAATAGGAAAGAGAAATAACATTATTTATTTTTATAATTTATATTAAATACTTTCTGGAAAAGATTAAATGAAAGTTCAAATAATTATTACATCATTAACAATTCAATTCCATTTAAAAACGGGAGACAATGGTTCTCGAGTTCAAGTGCTCCTAGAAGAAACCCGTTACCTTAATAATACAGCAGTATAACGTAAGATAGTTAAACAAGCTAATCGCAATGGTACTGGTAACAGAAATAAATTCCAATGAATTGGATGATTCTCAAATTAGATAAATGGCAAGTATAGTAACAATCTCTACATGCTGTTTAATACATAATTTCATGTCTTCACGTTGATACGAATTATAACTCCCCAGCTAAAAAAAATCTGCAGAAAATCTGAAGAAAAAATCTGCAGAAAATCTGAAGGTATTTGGAACATGTTTTCTTCAGATTTTCTGCAGAAAAAAATGCAGAAAATCTGAAGAAAACATGTTCCAAATACCTTCAGATTTTCTGCAGAAAAAAAATATGTTCCAAATACCTGCAGATTTTTCCACAGTCAAGGTTTAATTATTAATTTCAATTATTATTAATTTAATTTATGAATAAACTTACTTAAACGATTTGGAATGCGACGAAACTTCAAGCTCTGGTCTGGGATTCGAGCCCGCGATCCTATAAGCAGGCGCGCTACAGGCAGGTGCCCTAACCACGAGGCCACGTCGGCATACGCGAGGTGCGGATAAATTAATCTATTTAAGTTACAGCATCACCATGGCTCTCGTGGCGCCATCTAGTGGTGTAAAAATCAACCAAGGTCAGAATATTTGTTTCAAAAGTCGTAGAGATGTGTAACAGATGAGATTAGTAATATTTTTGTTCAATAATTTAGATTCTCAGTTTCAATAAATTCATTTTCACCTTCTATATTTCTGGGAAGCCTTCTCTCCATCCAAAGGGCGAAAGCTCCACTTTTCCTTTCTTTTTCGAGGAAAATAGCTAGTCAGAAAGACAGTTGGAAAACTAATAGGAAATTAATTCAATTATGGGGTAAAAGTTTAAAATGGTAAAACCTCAAATATTTATTTTAAAGATTAATTTAGAATTCATTTTTTCAGTGGCATATTTAAAAAATTTAGACCTAAGACATTTTTCCATTGGGAAATTTTTTGAAACTCCTGTCTGGCTGTAGAATTAAACAATATATAATGATAATTACATTCTAATTTTGTTTTATATCCATTGGAAAATAGAGCTGCAATATTAGAGAATATGGTGCAAAATATGTATTTAGAGAAATGCAGATATTATGAAAATGCAGTTAAATCTTCAAAAAATCAACAGATATTGGTCGAGTTCAATGATTTTGTGAAAATATGCTAAATAACGGCAAATTGAATAAAAGACAAAATGCAAAGTCTTACAAAATCTACAGAATATTTAAAGAAAAAAATATAAATAAATTTTTTGCAGTTTTATGCAGATTAAATTGAAGAAAAAATGCAGATATTTTGTTGTCTTATAAAATCTGCAGAATATTTAGAGAAAAATATAATAAGAAATTTTTTTGCAGATTTTATGCAGATTAAATTGAAGAAAAAATCTGCATTTTTTTCTTCAATTTAATTATGCATTTTTTATGCATTAATGCATTTTTCCAAAAAATCTGCAGAATATTTAGAGAAAAATGAAATAAGAAAATTTTCTGCAGATTTTCTGCAAATTAATTTGAAGAAAAAAATGCAGATTTTTTTTGTCTTCAAAAAATCTGCAGAATATTTAGAGAAAAATATAAGAAGAAAATTTTCTGCAGATTAATTTGAAGAAAAAATGTAGATTTTTTTTTTGTCTTCAAAAAATCTGCAGAATATTTAGAGAAAAATATAAGAAGAAAATTTTCTGCAGATTTTCTGCAGATTAATTTGAAGAAAAAATGCAGATTTTTTCTGTCTTCAAAATATCTGCAGAAATCTTTAAGAAATCTTCAAAAAAAGAAATTTTCTGCAGATTTTCTGCAGATTTTTTTTAGCTGGGTCTGGAGAACGATTTGACAATTCAGGCGTCGCTCTTGTCATCTGGGTGCCTTTAAATATCACGAGGACCGTTCTGATATAGCCTTAGAGTATCTGAAAAAAGTACATTAAACTAAGATAATACAATACTGTATCAGAAAATATAGGAACAAAATAAATTTTAAATTCCAGAAGTATTACATTAATATTTCTTAATCTTGTATTTTAGATTATTTCTGCTAATAACTGCAGAAAATATCACCTCAAGGATTTTTTTAGTCATTTTAAAATTCAAAATATTATTGATTCAATTATTCTGCTTTACCCTGCAGTAACGAAAAATCTATATAATGTCCTGTTATTTTAATTTTATAATTATAAAAGTAATCAAAATTTTGAAAGATCAAAACAATTGCACTAATGTTGGATAAATTCTGTAAAAGAAGGATACCAACACATTGAAGCACATCTAAAGTAGTCTTGCCATAACGCTTTTTATTAAAATGTCATAGACTTCCTCTTTCCTTATATATACAAGATGCTTTTAAATAAGTTTCCGAACTTTAAGGGTGTGTCAGACATACGATAAGCATCCAAAATCACACAGGAACATGAGTGTGAAAACGCCATCGGGAGGCAAATGATGTCATTTAAAGTTTGGACTTCTGTGTCTGGGCTGGTAAATGAAAATTAAAGTTCAAGCATTTCAGATCTGAAAGGCCCAGTGAAAAATAATATGATCCAATAATTTTTTTCAATTTTAGGAAGCAGCGCTATTTGTTAGCTTAATGGATGCAGTTTTATTGTCGTGAATACGAACTTCATTGAATTTGAATGTCTTAAATTTAATATTTAAAAAATGAATGCCTTCTTTGGTAGCAAGCGATGTCATGCTTTCCATGTGGGAAAATATTGCATTTATCTTGCCTCTAGATCATTTATAACTTTTGAACCACTTACAAAAATAAAAAGAACATTTATGTAAGGAAATATTTTCTAAATTTTATTAGTATCGGCTTTGTCTTCAAAGGTTTTTTGTATGAAGGCTGGAGAGATAAATACTAGTCTAGTTGATCGCAATTTGCTTGTATGACGAAAATGAAGAGGCTTGTTTCAAACTGTAGTTCACAAATGAAATGCCATTTTCTTACGGAACGAGCTCGTATGTGCATAAAATGTATAAGTTTTGTTTCTGTTGTGAAATTACTGTGATATTTTAAAATGCCCATCA
>BGPR01016559.1:0-34275 GCA_013235015.1 Araneus ventricosus | reverse complement strand
CCGTGTTTTACTATTCAGGGTTCTGGTCTTTTCCTATCGTAACGTTCATGTGCTTCGCATTTCGTTCGCAAGCACACGCTTCCCTTTTGTTTAGGGTAAACAAATAAATAACGAACATCTCTTGCGGGTGCCGTGAGCAGAACGCATTTCATTTCTTGCGGCTTTTCGTTTACGATTCTGTTGTTCGGGGTCACCTTCGTGATGTAATTCACGCCAAACAAAGTTTGCTTAGGCTCTGCCATTGCCTCTTTTCCAGTCAGCTTGAATTACAATGCAATCCCGGTCAAAACCCTTTCGGGCTCATTGGTTTCGCAGTGAAACCACACATTGAGCATTTACTGCGCATTGGCGAAACGTAGCGTAATTTTTCTTTCATAAGAGCCAGATATATAGGCCAACTTATATAAAAATTCCAGTTCAATGCCATTAGTATTCAGAAAGATATCGGCATTTGAAGAGCTAAATTGTTTTCGATCTCTAAAAGAAACAAAATGATGAGGGTTCTTGCACAAATTTATATTTTTAAAAATTGAATCTTCGAAAGTAATATTGAATTTTATGAACGTTGAATATCATGAATATTCACGTATATTAATACAAATTAAATACATAATTTAAATTGCATTTCGATGATAACTTATTAGAAATAGCCCGTTACCGTTCATTGGTTACACTATGAAACCACAGATTTCTTGAAAATTAAAAATGACAATTATTTTTCTTTTATATATTTATGATCAGCTACATGTCTAATACTCATTTTTGAAATAAATTTAGTAATTTTCATAACGAAACATGTAAAGAATTGTAAATGGTTAACTGAACTAAAGGCTTTCGTAAAACGAATTTTTCCGTTAAGCCATGAACATCCATAGCTATTTTGTATCTAATTACACTATTTAATTCTCATATGCTTAGAGTGTAAAACGAATTCATAATTCTCTTGTAGCTATACTTATGTTCTCCATTAAAGTTAAAATTACATTTTTACTGTCGAGGGTTCACCTCTTCGTTAGCCATAACCCAGCTCGCTCTTGCATTCGAGATTGCTCCTGTTCAATACCGTACGCGCGTTTTGGATTTGCGATTTCCAAAGCTTTTCGAATAACCCGATTTCGGTTCACAGGGTTTTTACTGCACTTTTATATATAGGATCATAATAAGCTCTCCCGATGCTATCCACTTGAGCTATCTTTTTCTCTATGATCGTATAGTTATCTCTATAACATTCATTCTCCATAAGATTCAATGTTTTGAGTATCAAAGGAAATCAAAACTCTCATTATAGTCTTCATCTATGTTCTTTATTAAAGTTAACCTTCCGTCGGGCTCAATGTTCGCGCCGGCGAGTTCGGGTGTAATACGCCTGGCAGACACAGGCAAACAATATCGTAATTAATATTGTTAATATCCGTTAATTTTAATTTTGGCGTTCTATTTAGCAAACCAAATGTAAAGGTTGCTACTTTGAATCTATGCGGTGGTCAATAGGCGAACATGGTCATTATTATAGTCCATGGTACTAGGACCACAATTAACTTTAAGTTACAACAACAGAGAGTAGCTACTGCATCTCACTAGGCAAGGTAATTTGGAAAGGTACACACCACCGTTGACAGGTTGCATATAATGGCTCGTGCAGGTGTGAGGAAACATCACGCAACACTGAAAGAACTAACTCATGATAACAATTATAACTTTAATAAACTTAACAAGATAAAAGTAAAAGTAAGGTAAATGATAATTGAATTAACATGTTGACAACAGGAACATAAGAAAAGCGAGAGAGAGATGACGGATGATGCTTGAACCTTTATATTACTCACCTCTCCACTACACACGAGCAAGGTAGACAATGCAGGCAGGCGGAAGCTGTTGCCACAAGGACCATACAGTTACACATTTTATATATAAAAAATGCAAATGATAAATTGAAATCAAATATTTTTCATCATTAAGGCTCAAATGTGCCATTATTTTCTTAGTCACAACTTCTAGATACTTAAGCGGAAGAGTACCAAAGTCACCTGTTATGCTCATTTTGCAGTTTAAAAGCCAAAACTTGCGTCATTGAGATCACAACGCAAGTCCCCTTACTGTTAGCCACCACACGGCTACTATTAGATGATAATTACACATATAAACTACTATAAATCGATTTTAATTTGTTTTGACTTCAAGCATCGCTTTCATATTCCTTTTTCAATAACATTTTTTACTTTTATTTTGCTGTGTATAGTTATATATGTAGACTAGCAGTACGTGCAGGGCATTGCCCGTGGAATCAGGACTTCAACAAAATGAAAAAAAAAAAAAAACACGCCCACAATGACATGAAAAAGTTTTGAAAATAAAATCAAAACAAAAGATACATATTATTGATTTTCCCACTTATTTTTCTTCACGATAATAACATTTTAACTGTAAAAAAACAGTACAGATTACGTTAATCCGAAACAATATTTAAAAATTGCAACATGAAAATGATTATCATACAGCAAGCAAAATATGCGAGACAAATAACACATTAAAACACTGCCGAAAATAATAATCGAGGTCATTCAGTTGAAGATTATGACATATCCTGTGCTCTGCACCGTCAGCCAATGAAATTGCAATAATGCATGTTGGGAAGGCTCTGAGAAACTTCTGTGGCAGAATACTCGCTAGAGAAAAATCTCTTTGAACTGACCAGGAAAAATTGATTTAAATCAAATGGAAAAAGATATTTTAACCGTTCTAGTTTAAAATCCGACAGAAACGTTCCAGTCATAAGCTGAAAAATTTTTTAAACGATTTCGGAGGTGAGAATTTTTAGAAATCTGAACTGAAAATTACCATAAAAATGACTATTTTCAAAATTTAGTAAATTACGTTAGACTTACGAAATAAATTTCATTAGAACGGAAAACAATTGCTCTTTCCGATGGTGTATCTATTTTTTTCGTACTATTATCCAAAATCATGCTATTGAGAAATGAGTGCGAAAAATCACCCAAAACAACACAGAACGTTAAATAAAAAATTTTCTAGATTAAATTTTAAAATTCTGGCTTCAAGATGTATTGAGTCACCATTACGAGTTACCTATGTGCTAAATTTCATGGCTGTAAGTGCAATAGATTCATCTAGACATTACGCGCACACACACAAACATTGCCTTTTATAAGTATAGGGGGGAAATTGATACAAATACAGAGGAAAAATCAGATCAATAAATAATTTCACAAGCAGCGATATTTTAGAAATTGCTACCATATAAAACTGAAATAGAAACAATAAATCTAACCACCTGTTATGAATAATCACAATCAATGCAGCACTGAAAGAGATAAATCTACAAATATGAACTCCGAGTCGTTAAAAAAAAGTCTTTTCCCTAAATCAACCAAGCTCAGTTTTGATTCGCATAATTTCAGACAGAAGGCAGGGGAAACCAGCGGGAGTGGTCTCCCCTAAACTTTCTTGCATACTTTCTAAGTGGAGATTCGTCAAAATCTCGAGTTCGAATTTTTTTGACGATTACAATACTTTCTCTTTGTATACTTCGTATACGAGAAAGGGAAACAAACAAACAAACCCGAAATCAAATATCTGTTGCCACGTTTCAAAAAAATATTACTTTGAAACAGGCGCGATAAAATAGGCAATGCAATGAATACTAAAGCGAAAATTCTGCTTTGGAATTGAATTCCCAAGAAAACAATTTATACTACCACAATCGTAACAACTGCAAAAGCGTGTAAATAAAAGATTTGCTGAAATAATGAGATCGGTTTGAATTTTATTTACAACAATAAAAAAAATTGTTACAATTCATGTTTGAAAACATTATTTATTGTTGTAAATAAAATATACAAAAATAACAGATTGCTACCAGTACGCATGCATATGAGAATCGGATTAAAACAAATTGAATACGCAATTTGAACGCCTCTTTTTGACGAATTTGGCCCAACATTTTATACGGACCTACATTCATGACGATAAAACTGTGTATCAAATTTTATCCATCTAGCTATTCAAGTTTTTCAGTTATAGTGTTCACACGACCGCGGACATACAGACTTCCCGTTGATGGATTTTGTCCAAAATTTGATAGAAACCTACAAATTATGTTAGAAACCTGCAAATTATGTTTAAAGACCACATACAAAATTTCATCCCCGTAGATCTAATAGTTTTCGAGTTATCGTGTTCACAGACAGACACGATTCCCAAATTGTGTTTTTCGGACTCAGGGAGGTCTAAAACGTGGAGATTCGTCAAAATCTCAAGATCGAATTTTTTGACGATTACAATACTTTCTCTTTGTATACGAGAAAGTAAAAAGCTCTATGAAATTAAATCCCATATGTTTGGAAAATAGATGTCAATGCAGAGAAAATCAGTTATTGGTATTTAAAACAAAATTCAGTTCAAATATGTCAGTTACTCTGAAAATCCATTAGGATAATTGCAGGACTATTTTACCTGACAGAGAAATACCCTCTAAGTTTTTATTGTATTGTCAAATTATGCTGTCTTTGAATATATAAAGGGAGAAAGGAGTGATGATTGACAGCATTCCCACAGGAACACCCTTTTTCTGTTGGTGATAGTCACAAACTGACAAAATCAAGTCACAAACTGGTTTTCTCTTCATCTCCAAAAAATAATGGATGAGCATTTTGCTTATTTTTCAAGGACTTTTCAAAGACCCAACAAAAAAATCAAGTACTTTTCCAGGGCCTGAGTAAGGCAAATAAAATTCAAGGAGCTTTCCAAGGACCGTGGGAACTCTGATGATGGATTGGCTTTTGCTTTTATTCCATTGAGATACCATAAAATGCCAAGATATCTGCATATGTGACAGCATTTCCTTTTACACCTCATAGAGTTGGAATAAACTAACAAAAAGAGATCTTCAGACATTTGTCCACGTAAATTGCTATCCACATAAAACTTCCAGAAAAACAGTTTCCTGGTCTCTCTTTCCAATCATATTAAAAGAATATAGGGTGTCCACACTTATCGTGGTCCAATAGCTAATTTCTAAACCGTTAGAGATAGACATAATAGTTCCAAATGGAAAAATGCTTTAAATGAAGGGAAAAATTATAATATTTATGTTTTGAGTCACTAAATATATCTCTGAAAAAAATACGAATTCTAACTTTTTATACGATCCCCCGGTCCCATAAGTCATATTTAGTAAAATATTTTAAGCAAAAAAAGTTCCACTCTTTTGCGACTAAAACTGACCGAGTTATGGAGCTTTGAATATCTCTGACTTCGATCACTTTACACCATTTAAATAGCCGTCTTGAAGACGATCTACCAACCAATGCGCAGCACTTGCTCGACGAGGCTGCTGATTGGTTAAAAATCATGAAATTCGAAGCTCCAGAACTCGCTCAGTTTTAGTCGCAGAAGAGTGGGACTTTTTTTTGTTTAAAATGTTAGAATGTCAAGAATATTTTACTAAATATGATTGATAGGACCGGGGACCGTATAAAAAGTTAGAATTCGTAACTTTTTCAGGAATATATTTATTCACTCAAAAAACATATAATTCTTTTCATTTAAAACATTTTTCCGATTGGAAATTAGCTATTGGACCACGATAAGTGTGGACACCCTGTATATAAATTATATGTCTTTCAAACATCCAATGTTTTTAAACCAATAATTAATTCAGTTTCAATTATATCATAAACAATATTTGAACTGATAATAAGGTTTCCATTAAAAAGCATTTTGTCAAGTGATTGATGCAACTTTCAACAAAGAGGGAAACTAAACTTGCATGGGATTTCACTATTCATTTGCTCAAGAGAACCACAAAAGTCACTCAATAATATGGACAAAGAAAAAAAGATGAAACTATTTTATTTAATTACATGTTTAAAAAAATGGAAATATAATGACATCATATCTTGCCAAGTTCTTCTGCTCGTGCTTTCATTCGATTTATGAAAGCTTGACCCTTACTCTTACGAAAGTTCTCGTAGGGGTCATTTAAATTGACCCCGATACCTTTGTACATATCTTGACGATCCCTGACATCTCCGGCATCTACTGGGTCTTGAATACCTTGCTCGTTGGAACCCAAACCAGCACCAGACCAACCTGAAATGAAGCACGTTTTGTTTAGTCCAAGATGTCAATGTATAATTGGTAAATGCAAGTTCTATTGGTAAATGCTTGTTCTATTGGTAAATGCAAGTTCTATTGGTGAATTCAAGTTCCATTGGTAAATGTAAGTTCCATAAATATTTTTATACTAAACTTTGACATGTAGAGGCAGATAGTAAAAATGTTCAGGATTTGTTTTGAATTTGAATTAAATGACTTAGATTGTCCTGTTTTTTAATTATAAACAAGGTAGTTTAAATTAAGAGTTATTACTTAGATTTCATTTTTAAAATGACAATTTCTGAAGAATTTCACTCTTTTGCTATATGAAGAACAAAGTCGCTCTATTTTGGAACATAATGGCAATTAAAGCACAGTGGTGAATCCAGGATTTGGGTCTGGGGGGGGGGCGCGGAGGTATAAAAAATTTTGTATTGTCATGGCGAAAATCAAACCTTATGGCTTATTGTGAAACAAAACACTTTAACTTTACAGACTTCACTCACCTGCAAATAAGAATCATAAAGAACAGTACATTACTTTCAGCAATTTAATAAAAAAACACAATGAAATAACTAGCAAAAACATGTTTTTGACTGCATCAACACTACAAATAAGAATGGAATGATTAAAAATGTGGGGAAATTTTCGATCCTGGCAAAAGCCAGGAAGAAATGTTGTCACTTTTTTAAAAGGGAGATTAAGAAAAAACATCTGTAGTGATTTTTAATAAAATAAAGATTTATGGTCTTGCTTTGGGGGGGGGCTGCAGCCCCAAAGCCCCCCTGGATTCGCCACTGTCAAAGCAAATAATTCCTTTGAATGTCATTGATATGTACAGTGTGCAGGCTCATGTTATCATTAATGGTAATATCACCAAATCAACCAGGCGAGATGTTTTCGGTTCTTTGTGCTGGCTTGATGCCGCCGCATTCCCCAAACCATCCCACGTCGAAGTTACGAAAATCTGGTCAATTTAACAATTGCGCACTTTTTAGTCAAGAAGAAGACAAAGCAATTTGGTTTTCACCAAAACTTTTTTCAGAAAATAAAGAAGTAAATTTTTGCTACATTCAACAAATCCCAAACAAAAATGTGTCTATTTTCATCTTGCTGAAAGAGAATTAAGAAATCTTTGTGTGTCAAACCTCACTTAGGTTTGTGAGCCTTATTCAAGATTTTAGCCTAAATGACATGTTTTATTGTAAAATTCTGCACAATGAGCAGTATTTTGTGAACAGATCTTTAAATGACAGAAGAGTTCATTGAATCTTTTAGTTAATGTGAATTTCTAATTTCAAAAGCATTATTATTTCATTTTTAGCTTTATATATATGTGTGTTTTCTGAACATTTTAATTCGCTAGATTTGATTACTGTTTTAATGTTAAACAGTGGGTTATTTGAAACAAAGTCTGCAATTTAACTTTGGAGATTTGAAAGCATTTTTCTACATTGAAATTGCCTCTTGCTGTTACATCTAAGCATTATTATGTTGTATTAAGCACTGATCTTTTTATTATTTATACATGTTTCATGAACATATCTTTTTCATGAAGGCAGTTCAAATAGTTTTATTTTTCCTGCTTAAATGGAAATTTATTACGATATTTATTACTTTCAGACAGCAACTTCTTGATTTTTTTTTCAAACAGAAAGGTAATATTCATAAAAAAAAAAAATTATACAGAAGACATTAATTAGTAGATATTCAGTTTTCAACACAGAGTAGTGAAACAAAATGTATTTCAACATAAGAAAAGTTAGTTTGTAAATCTAAATCTTTTTTTAAAAAAAAGCAAAATGCAAAGTTACTCAATAACAAAAGGTACCAATTTTAAATATTTTTAAATTTATTAATTAAAATTTCTTTGACCTAATTAAATTCCCATGACTTGATCCAGGGAAAATAATGCGTTTACGGCCCCCTTCCACAAATCCACTTCATGAAAATGGCACCTTCACAAAACTCAAATTGCGTAAAATATAGAAATATGACTGCTAAAATTGAAGGTGATAGAAAAAATAATAAAAAATTTTTTTGACAAAAATATTTTATTTTTCTACAAAGTAATTTTTCCTACAAAAATATTTTTATCTTTCACAAAATAATTTTTTCCCCACAAAAATAGGCCCTTAAAGAAACCTGGATCACCCTGATTACACACTCTGAATTAGATATTCATTTTATTTTGATTCATATAAGAACTTATAAGGCACTGAAGATGTTTCAGAAGATGAAAATCATTCTGAAGCAACATTTTTCTTTCGAATTAATTGCTGCTAATGGTCATTACAGCTTTCAAAATCAAAAATTCTATAATGTTCTACATGAGTCAGACTCATCACTGCTAACAAGAGTTTGATAGATCGAGTAATAGAATCCACTCACCCATTTTCTTTTAGAACTGGTGACCTTTGTTGCTTCTATCTAACGCCCGATCGTGTGAGTTGATCCAGAACCCTAAAACAAGTTTCACACATTTCAAAACATTACAAACTATTTCTCTAAAACAAAATATCTGTGATATTGTCATAATAAATTTTGAAATGTCATAAAGCCACATACATTAAATCAGGAAAACTTTCAAAAATATATACATTTTTACCATAAATATAGATTGTAAAAATATAAACATTTAAAATAGCACGTAAACTGAAAAATATTCTACTCAGCAAGCATAATAAAACTTTTTAAGTGATCATAAACAAATCCCAGATTGAATATCAAAACTAATTAATTATCTTTTTAAAAAATGCAAGGGTTATTGCTCAATACGCGAACTCCACTCTCCGCCAGCGATAGTGTAATCAGAATCAGCATTTGCTGGTATTCAGAGAGTAAATAAATAAAGGAAAAGAAAGAAACTTACCAATTTCGAATAACCCCTCCCCATGAGTTTTTTTTTTTTTTTTACCAATTCTGTCCCTGTACCTTTTTTTTTGGTTGCCAATTTCATTTTAGTCTCGTTTTTCAGCAAAAGGTGAGGACCTTTTTTTATTATTATTATTATTTTTTGGTTCTCGCTTTTGCTTTTGACCCCCACCCACATAAAACAAATCATGGCATTACAGTATTGTGCTATTCTTTTCTTCTACACCTCCGTCGATGTTGGCGTATGCATTCAAAATAAATTGTTTGCATGAATGAAACGAAGTAACGTAGCAAGTGCTAATTTTTTGTCACACGGATGTCAATTTTAGAAAAACTCATTTTCTGATTTTTCGGTTATT
The DNA here is from genome assembly GCA_013235015.1 of Araneus ventricosus. Taxonomy (NCBI): domain Eukaryota; kingdom Metazoa; phylum Arthropoda; class Arachnida; order Araneae; family Araneidae; genus Araneus; species Araneus ventricosus. Next base: position 24,925 of record BGPR01016559.1, on the reverse strand, counting down.
TGAGCTTTCCGGATACTTGAATGCCAGATAGTCGAGAATTTACTGTATTCAGACATCAACCTCCTTACAAATGGAAAGTAAAGATGTTTTAGGATTCTGACTTTGCAAGGATTTACTGAGTGTCATTTAACTCAGTGGAGATCTGAAGTTAAACATGAGAATGAACCATTTTATAAGATATGACTCAGTATCCAGATATCTAGTATCCTAAGTATCCGATATGACAAATTAAATCAGCATGCTTATTCCAAACTTGCAATTTTCAATGATTGCACAATTTGTAATGATGAAGTGCAAACTTAAAATTTCTCAGTATTTCAAATCACTCTGTTGGACTGTTATGATTAAATACTAACAAACTCCTACCCCACGTGTTATTACATCTCAATTTTACAGTTTCATACAAGAAAAGTGAAACACCTTAATCAGAATTTTATAATTTTCATTAAAATTTTCCTGTTATCATGTTGTATAAGATCAATAAATTGTTGTAATAATCTACATCATTGGATTACCATTAATACTAGATTAAATAATTACTTCAAGCAGCTAGGTAACAGAGAAATATCCAGAAAATCTCATATTCAGGAACTATCTATTATTCTGTGGTATTCATAACATAGAATGGGAAAAATTATGAGTCTTCCTGTTTTCATCATTTAGGTTAAAAAATTCTGCAAGATGTTCATAGGAGGAGTTACTGAGTAAAATCTGGTGATGGATGGTTATAACCAACATTCTAGGAGAAAGAAATAAAACTTTCAGGAAAAAAGTTTTGAAATATCACTAGGGATTTTCAAGAATAGATAATGAGACAATATTACAAAAAAAAAAAATTAAAGGCACTAAATGGACCAAAAATGGGAAAATCATAATATTGTCACAAAGAAAATTAATTATAGAGAACAATCTGATTTACTGTCAAAATGCAAAATAATGAGAAAACAAAAAATCTCATATCTAGCTTGAAAGAAAGAGACAATAATAAGAATTATACCCAAAATAAAGCCCACACTTAAATTTATCAACACAGAACTTCTGCAACCTTCTATGTTACAAAATATTGCCAATAAATCTTAATACTTAAAGAAAAATTAATTCAATACAGAGAAGAAAACTATTGGTCCATGCATCATGTGCAAGTCAAAGAAAGAAGAAAGTGGAGAAGTCTCCCCCCCTTAACCCTTTCTGCGTGGTGGTCACAAAAAGGACACCAATTTTAAAATTTTCTAAAAATTTCTTTTCCACTTTGAAGTCTGAAAATAATTGAAAACAACAGTATAACAACAGTAATATAGATGGCAGCATTGTGAAATATGGCTTGCTTTTGGGATTGATTTTATTTTTTTAAATGGTCGATGTCTTGACTCAAATATAGGAAATTTGAGTTATTGAAGATTACAATTTTGAAAATTCACCTGACCATTTACCTTCAATATCCTGAAGTATTAATTTATGATTTTGGGTAGATTCAACTTTATTTTCTGAAACTATCAAGATGGTAGAAAACAAAGGGGTCCTTATATGAGGTGTCCCCTTTGAGGTCACACACACATAGAAGGAGGTAACATTTTTTTTGAGGCGGAATTCTATGTCTAGATAGTAAATAATAAACCATTCATGATGTTTTCATAATATTTCAAGATTTTATAAATCTGAGGCGGAAAAGGCTAAATCGCGATATGGAATAATTTACTGCATAAAAAATAATAAGACACTTACATGAATGATGGAGGGAGACACTTCTGCGATCTGAGAGCATCTTATTACGGAGAGCGCCCTCGGCCTTGGAAACCCACTCTCAGGAGGTGAGGCCACTTTGAAGGCAGGAGGTGTCAGGAGACCTGAAGGCGAGACCACAGGAGATCTCCGCCTCTCTCTCTCCATTTTAACAGCAGATTCAGATTCTCTGGACTGTAATAAAGTGAACATATTTATCATCCAAAACAATTTATTTGCAATTTCAGAAGCATACAAAAAATTCCCTATCCATACAGTAAATAACGTGAAAAACAAGATGAACTGAACTTCGATATGTTAGGATATAGTCACAAAGAACATCACCCGCCTGCAAAAGCATCCGGGTACACACCAATCACGCGGCGTATAGTCAGGCAGCACTGAGGTTCCTGCATTATATCCCCATTACGGCGGCTCATGCAACAGCCCCCAGAATCGGAAGTGCAGCTGTCTCGGAGATGGGTCCAAGAGCCACACCACCGTTATTGTACCATCAGATTGGTGAGTGTCAGCATACTTATGAAGCAGCCTCTCATCTGAATGTTCTCCCCCCCGATGGGGATGCAGGGTGCGTACTCAAATTTGTAGAAAAAAAGTAAGCACTTTATAAGCACCTTAAGAGGGAAAGTAAGGACTCGAAAATTCTTAATGCCGATGATCATCTTTATTCTTCTTTAACTTAAGGGGATTTAAGAATACAGGAGAGAAATTTAGTATCTATCTACTGTCATGCTAGAATCATATTCTCATTTAACTTGTTACAGGGAAAACATTTCTATGCAGAAAATATACCAAAATGCGATGCAACTAGATTTTGAGGTACAAAATGAGAATGCTAAATCATTAATCTCATACTTTTATACATAAAATAGTTCTTCCAGAAAACTCATAACATCTTCTTAAAATAATGAGCTTTTAAGTCATGATAAAAAAGTAAGCACTTTATACAAACTTTGAATAAAAAGTAAGCACTTTTAAGGGCCTTCTAAAAGCGAAAATAAAAAGTAAGCAGTTTTTAAGCACTTTTCATGACCAGACTCCTGGGATGTTAGGATATATGTCTATCCAGATGTGACAATAAAATTAAATATAACATACATATTTTTGTTTGAACTTTGAAATAATTCTATATCATATCTTCAATTGTACAGGGTGGTCATAAATTATTGGACCATTTCAAAACTAATAATGTTACAACTTCGGTTTTGTTTCTTAATGAGAGCACTTTTAAAAGTTTTTACAAATAAGTAAAGCCATTTCGATAATAAATTATTGGACATCTCCATTTTGGCAGCCATTATCCTTATCTTAAAACTTTTAAAGCTATAGAAAAATAAAAGCCGATTTGTAGGAATTTTACATGCATTATTTATCTTATTTTTTTAATTATTATTTATTTCTAATTTATTAAATCAATTTCAATTTGAAAACTAAATAGTTTTGACATTCATAAAAACTAAAAAGGAAACAAAAAACGTGAATTGGCTTCTGTTGATCGATAGCCAAATCGTTACAGAAATCTCTGCAGTACAAATTTAAATATCAAATGGTATCCACCTATCTGGGGGGGGACTTATTTGCTCTCACTAATAAAAAAAACAGCTCTAACATTATTTTTTTTCCTACTAATTTTTGAAATGGGTTCTAGAATTTATGCACCCTATATTTAAATGAGCTGTTGCCTAAAAATACAAACAGAAATGATACAACAATGAAAAAAATAAAAAAAACGATGGGGAGTTTTTTGCAAAAAGTTCAACCCATTTTGAAGTTTGCTATATAATATAAATAAATTATCTTCTATAGGATACAACAAATACAGACATTATATATCCATTTAGCATGAATTGCTAAAGATACAATGATTTTCAATGATTTACTGAGTGTTAATAAAATTTGAGGAATTTAATGGTTCAAACTAGCAAGTAAAATATTAAATGAAAAGAATGCAATTAATCATTATGTGACAAAAATTATTTTAAACATATATTATCACTAACTATAACAAGTTTTTGGTTTAAATGCAAAATAAAACTAATACTAAAATGATAATAAAATCCATATTTTAATCATATTAAACACTAAATGTTTAGACTAATTTTTTTTCTTTGTTGTTCAAATATTAACAATAAAAAATCCAACTTATTATACAAGATAAAGTTAAAAATGAACCTTTTAAATCTCGAATCTACCACTGGTGTTTTGGGTTCAGAGGTGGTCTCTGTACTGACTGAAGTCATGTGAAGTACCCAATCTTTTGTCTTCATTGGAGAGACCTTTGGCCTTCTTGGCAGCAGCTTTAGCTTGAAAAACTCATAGAGACCTAACTGCTCCCCATCCGTCACTTGATATGATATAAGAACTACAACAAAAAAAAATTATGCTGCATTAACAATGATGTTTCCAAAGTTACATGCATTTACTCTACTGCCTGATTTTTTTATTTTTGCACAAAAGTTACAGAATCTACAACAGTGGGAGTGGCCTCCCCGAGAAACTTTCTCGTAAGACCAGTATATGTGGATGCAGTAAATACCCAGAAGTAGGTGTAAATACTTTAGATATAACCCCCGAAACTTTCGCATAAGACTGGTAATATGGAGTGAGTAAATACCCAGAGAGGTGAGGTATACTTTTGGGGTATATAACTCCTGAAACTCTCAAGCATAAAGACCAGTAAATGAAAGATGATAAATACCCACAGAGGTCAGAATTCACTTTTGGGGCTACTCTATACCCCCCCCCCCACTAGAACTTTTGCTAAGACGCAGTATATGGAGTGAGTAAATACCCAGAGATGGGTAAATGCTTTTGGGATATAACCCTGATTATTTTATCCAATGTCTTGGTAATTTGAGAAAAATTATGAATGGTGATTTACAATGAAACAGCAATTTAGCCATTCCCAAAAAACTTGATTTTGCCCTACAAGAAAAAGTGTATTTGGGTCCAGCATGAGATGCACATAAAATTGGCGCATTTTTGCAATTTTATCCCTTAGAGACCATCAAATACTATAATAAGATTTTTATTTATCGTTTTGAGTAAGAAATTTTATTATAGATAAATACAAGATTTCCTCACTCTCGGGTTCCATCTCATTCATCGTGGAGAATGTAAGCGAGTTTCAATTGAGGTTGTCATAGATTTACGAAAATCGTGTTTGCATGAGAAACATAATATGCAAACAACTGTTGGCAGTAGGTTACCACTATACTACTAATAGTAATTGCAACCAATATTCAATTTGAACGTTACTTTTTTAAACCAGTATTATCAAAAGCTTCATAAATCTACTAATAGGTTAAAAGAACACATACAAAATTTAATTTATCTAGTAATTTTTTTAAAAAGTTATTGCATTCAAAGTATCGACATACAGACAGACAGACAGTCAGCCCTTCAGATTTGTCCAAAAATTTGAGATGGACCTACATAACGTGAAATAACACTGTTTACTAACATTTTATCCATCGAAAGTATTTCAGTTTTTGAAGTTAGTATGTGTTTCGTGCTCATCTCATATGAGCGGACAGACAAACTTCCTTAGATCGGATTTTTTCCAAAATGTACCTGATATAAAACCAAAGTATATATATAAAGATCACATACCAAATTTATCCCATATCTCTATTTCGAAGTTATCATGTTTCACAGAACAAATTCCAAAATTCTGCTTTGTCTGCACAGGAGGTTCAAACGAGGAGATCTGGCCAAGGTCCTTGGAGTTCGAATTTTGATCATTACAATAATTCTCTTTGTATACATCGTAGCGAGAAAGCTAAAAAATATGAGGGCAAAAGTAAGGAGAGCAGGAAAAATTACTTTAAAAGTGGAAATTTTGAATTACCTTTTTTAGTTAAAAATCTTTAAAAAATATTTTTATTCAGCCAAAAAATGCAGTAATAATGATTATGTCATTAACTTATATGAAAAATACGCTTTGGTCAGGGGTTAACAAATGGGCAGAGATTATCATAATAGATTTTTACAATCTAATTTAAAAAGAGAAATCAGATCAACTAAATACTGAGATAAGTAGTTCACAGTAAACACCCTTCTGAACATCTCTTCTATGCCTTCAGTGTTAAGATTAACAGCTACAAATTTATTAATTAATTTAAATTAAAGAATTATTTAACTTGGTTAAAAATCACTATTCAAGAAGAAAATTGCTCTGCAGAGGGATGAATTTTTTTCATTTGCGTATTTTTTAATTCGGCAAATTAAAGATATACATAGAATGATTGGAATATATCGAACTATTATTTGGAGATGATACTGTTTAAAAAATTCATGTCCATCACACAACGATTGCCTGTCAAAACTCCATGTGACCTTTTTTGATTTGAATAATTTCATCTTTTGATCATCAGACAACTTAAAAAACCTAAAATGAAGCTACAATTTCATATCTGATGGTGTGACATTTTTTTTTTTTATCTTTTGTAGTTTTTATAGTGCATTTTTTATTAAAATAATGTAACAAGAACATGAAAATTATAATCTGTGAGAGATTTGAAACAGACTCCACTAGTTTCTACTTTTTTTATCGTTGGATATTTAGGGTCAAAGTGAAAAAGTCAAATGATTGAAATATTATTTAAGAGCATATCAGTTCATTGTCAGTTAAAAATGGTACCTACATAAAATAACATTGAAAAAAACTTTAAAACTAACTTACGGAATATGGATGCACATGATGCAGCGTAACAAATGTATACATCAAGAAGGGCAAAAATTGTAAATGGACCATAGTTTTAACCATGGACATATTTACAAAAGACGAGGTTTAGTCAGTGAAAATAATGAAGAAAATAAATATGCAGGTTCCCTAATCATTACACAATAAAAAGTACAGTGAATATAGAAAAACTTTTTTTGACGTACTGTTAGTAATGACTGGAAAGGGAATGTTGAGAATGAAATAGATGTCATTATTATTACAAGCATTGTTTGAAAAGCGAGCTAGAATATAATTGCCAGTCCATGATGTACAAAAAATACTCCAGACATTTGGACTTGGCTATAAAAAATAGCACATGCAAACTGATTTAATCCTTTCTGTGATGGTGAGTCGCATAAGAGGACACCAGCTTCAAATTTTCTAAAAAAATCCCTTTCCACTTTGAAACGGGAAAATTGCAGAAAAGGAGCCGATAGTTCTCTTTTCAGAATGTAGATGTTGCAGCCAATGAAATTTTGCTTATTGAATAAAATTATACATTAAAATCACGCAATTTCTGATTCGAAGATGGAATTTTTTTAGCTCATTATTTGCAATTTTAAATTCTACTTGATTACTATTTTCCAATATTCTAAAGTCTTATGTTATGATTTTGTGTAGATTGCTAGCATTAATATTTGAGCATATCTAAAATGTGGCTGTGTCCAAAGGGTCTCATATGAGGAGTCCTCAGATAAAAAGATCCAATGGACTATCATATTTCAAAAAACTTAATGCCTATAGCTGACGGGTCGTTTGCGTGGCATCAGAGAAAGAGAAGCAATGGACTATCATATTTCAAAAAACTTAATGCCTTTAGTGGCAGGAGAAAGGGTTAGAGTGGCATCAAGAGAAAGAAGTCAATGGACCTATCATATTTAAAAACTAATGCCTTGTGCCGAAGAAAGGGTTAAAGGTGGCATCAAGAGAAAGAAGTCAAGGGACTATCAATTTCAAAACTTAATCCTAAGCGCCGAAAGGGTTAAGGTGGCATCAGAAAAGAGTCCAATGGACTATGTATCAGCTAAAAAACTTAATGCCTTGCTGGGAAAGGGTTAAGGTGGCATCAGAGAAGGAAGTCCAATAGACTGCCATCTAGCAAACAGAGAGGCAAACAATACCCTCTGGCACATGGCTGTTAAAGTTAGGCATCAAGATCAAATTCACAGTCCATTCAAGATCGATGACATGTTCCAAAAGCTGGAACCTTTAAACTTATCTTCTTCAACTAAACATAATTTCAGAGTAATGTTCTATCAATTCATGTTCTTGATGACTAACAACTCATTTGGTTTTGATGCTACTTTCATGAATACACCTTGTGCACAATTTTTTATTGTGGTGATCTGATTTGATTATTAATTTACTAAGTACAAAACATGATTGATTATGCTAATTCTAAATAGTAAAGAGTCCAGTGAATAAGTTAGCTTAAGAGTTAGTTTAAAAAAATAACTGTCACACCCAGACGATCACAATTGGAAGTTAGAAAACAAAAAGGTGTGAGGAAAAATGACTTTAAAATATGGTAAAATATTCTTGATAGAATAGTAAAAACCAATCAGACTTTACAAGTAAAAGGATATGGATGATGAACTATCATGAAGAATGTTTTAAAGATTGTGAGAAGATAGAAAGCAGCTTATGAGATTGATGTACTGGTAGTGGGCATTCAACATGGGAATGTGGTAGTCACTTGGAGTGGCATAAAGATATAAATACTAATTAGAGAAGTTTTAATTGTGAAAGGAGGTAAAAATACAACAATAAAAGAACAGAGAGGAATAAGAATCGGTGGAATGTCATCAGAGGCCTTCATCCATTATCCAGATTCAAAAATAGAATGGAGGTTTTATAGAGAAAAATGACTTTAACCCTATTATACGGACCATCCCTTAGGCAAAAGCGATACCTATCCAAATGCGCCTGAGATTTGCAACCCCTTTCATTAGTGTGATTGATTTCACACCCATGGAGCGATGCTTTCTTTGTTAATGGCTCTCAGATCGCTTTGAGGAGGGAGTTTCTTTATACCGAGAATGCGGTTTTGGAGGGAAGTTATCTTTATATCTTGATCAGAGGAACTTGGTTCCAGATATTTTGAGGTCCCTGTATTTCAAATGGATTAAGAATCAGAGAGTTATGGTCTAAATTTGAATTTTCCTTCAAAGGCATTTGGCATGCTGTACAAGAGGCAGGTTTCCCCAATAACAGATGCCTAATGCGTAGATCGAGTGTGACCATTCTTAATAAAGTGACGAGATATATCAAGTTTTCTGTTACGAGCAGAATTAAGGCCAACAGGCAATCAGATGTTCGATCAAGTGAAGCTTATTTGCCTCTTTAACCCCTGAGCCAATTATTTCGAACTTTTAGCTGTCAGGCTGAAAACTTGGTTTACTAAAACCTAATGAACCACTCTTTTTTGTATTTAATTATATCTCTGAATTTTGAAATACATTAACCTTTGAATTTTTGAGAAAATTTTGCATAAAATATGACCCCTGTATCTCTGCTGAACATTGTAAGAAAACGAAAAGACGTTTCATGGCCGAGGGTTAGGTTCCACTGAGCTTGCCACTAAGGTGAAGGATGATTTTTACATACTTTTGGAATCGCTGAGAGGGACATTGCTATATTTATCAAGCGTCTTCCAAAATAAAAAAGCTGCAAGAATAAGTACGACTTGTGCGAGCTACTTACAGTAGTGGGAGGACAATGAAAACCTCATGACAGCGCCAAGAGTCATGCTCTGTTGTAGTATTAGGGGGGAGGAAGCTAACATCTAGGATCTAAGGTTTGTTGTAGTCTGTGTCTTCTAGCTGTTTTAAAGGAACAATGAACAATTATAGAAAGCACTGGAAGAGGTTATCATTCAATTAAAAAAATAATCTAATTCACAAAATTTATATGCCAAAACACAATAATAAACTTTTGTCGCCCAAGATCTTTCAAACTATGCCACTGGAAACAGAGCATCTCTTTAACCCCTTATGCACAATGTGCCAGCCGATGGCACACCCATTCTTACACTCTTGCTTCTCAATCAGTTAAATTCAACTATAAATGTGAAATACAGTTTAGATAGTGCTCTTTAGAATGTATATTGCAGCCTATGAAATTTCGTTTTGAATTAATGAGATTTCTATCTTCTTTGAAAATATATTACGTGAAAACTTTGCTGAATTTTACTAAAGAAATTATGATTACGCGAGTGGCCTTTTAAATCTAATCAATACTAATATGACTTTAATGCAACAACTTTTAGTTGATTAAAACTGAATCAACAATATTTACCGCTAACGCATTTATTTTAAGTGCAACAAAAAATATAAAAGCAATAAAGTTACTATTACAACTTTTAAAAATAGAAAAAAAATATTTACATGCTCATTTGAATAAACAGTAACGCGGAATCAGCTAGCGAAATAAAAAAGCAAAGAGGATAAAGTAAAATAAAATGCTTGCAACTGCTTTTATACAATCTTCTACATCACATGAGAAAGATTTGCATAATCATTTGCATACAATGTGGCAATACGACCGAATCATAAATATCGGAACCTTATGCTAATTAGATGATCGTGATCTAAAAATAATTTCAATCTTGCACAAAACTACAGCACGAGATTATGAACTTAATTTATTATTTATAATACTGATATGTTTATAGATTAAGAGAAATGTGCTTAATGATTAATAAAAACAATTTCGAATGAACAGAAATAATCCACGCTTTTGTTTATGTAGGCGCTTATCGCGGTATTTGAAAACTTTAGGTCAGGAAAAAACCAAGAAGAAAAGGTAAATACAATATATTATGCGATTAATGACTTTTTTTCCTAACAGGAATAGGAATTATTAAAGATCGTTTTGGGAAAAATTCCTTAACTCAGAGATCAGAATTTTTTCATTTCTGGACGCTTACATAATTTTAGAAGCAAATTAACTCAAAATTTTCCTACAATAATCTTATGGTGAAGTTTAATTTATGATTTTTCTCAAGATTCAACAATATTTTTGAGGTATAAAGGTATGGAATCTACAGCCTCTCATAAGATCTGGTTGACCCCAAAGGGGACGACCCCTCAGAATGAAGTAAGTTTTTTTTATTTTTTATTTTTTAATTTTTAGATTCTATGTCTGTGTCAATAAACTAAACTCATTCATGATGTTTTTCATCGTATTTCAAAAAAATTTAATGCCTTGCACCACAAAGGGTTATCCAGATCAATATGTGGTTTTAAACTCTACAGCCTTCAAACACATTTTCTAAATCAAATGATTAAAGTATTTATTTACAACTTCAATTCAGTTAGAGATTTATGTTGATAAAGAGGTTCCCTAACCTTGGCACGCTGCACTCACTGGGGTACACAAAGGACCATTTTGGGGTACATGAAATCAAATTTGTTAATGGCGGAACAAGAAAAAAACATAAGTGATTAAAAAAGAGAATTTTGTTTTCCAAATGAATGCTTGCTATTTAATACCGCATACCAATTAAATAAGTGATTTTAAGAAGTAATTTTAGCTTATCTTATAAAATTAACATAAATACTGGCTTCATTTACTTTGGCACTGAACTACTAATACTGTTGTAAAATGGAATAAAATGCAAATTAAAAAATAATTCCCCTGAAAATGTTATTAATTCGGGCCATATCACTTTAAGCTCACCTTAACATTATTGATAAAAACTTCTTTGCATAGACAGATGATTGGGGAGGAAGAGTTGAATATGATAGTAGGGGTACGGAAAACAAAAGAATAATCAAGGGTACGCGAAAGGAAAAACGGTTGAGAACCCCTGTGTTAGATTTCATTATGTTTTGAAATCACAATAGTTTTAAATTATTTTTTTGACTTCGAATGTTGTCACATGATGAAAATGACAGCAGAATCACCACTACATTATCCAAATTTCCAGATCTTACACCTTTTGAGAATATCCAAGCCTCTAGTAATTAAACACAATTGGACAACACATCAATGATTTCAGAATTTAATAATCATCCTGTGATGATACTTCTATGAGTAGTATGGTTAGGAACTTTTCAGGAGATGTAAATAAGAGACAAAAGACAAAGATTTTCTTTAAGGGGAAAAATGCCAATTTTAATCCTTAGCTTTGATTATCTTGTATTCAAGAAATAAAGTATAAAATTGTAATGTTAATTTGCACCTGCCATGGTATGACGGGGTGCAAATTGCCTCTTTATTCGAGAGATTTCATCAAATTTGACGGGTTTAAATAATTATATATGCAAGAGAAATATTTAAGATTGATTGAAAACAAATAAAATAAACAAATGTTTGATGACAGGAAATATATATTTTATTTATATTTCTTTATTCAAAAAAAACTTCTTGGAAAACAAATATTCGCAGAAGTATTTTCATTGTTTAACAATTTTCCTTGTATTCCAGATGTCTAATCAAAACAAAGTACTCTCTGCTAGTTTGCAAACGTTGACAAAAAATATTATCAAATTATATCATCACGCATTGCAATAAATAATCCAGATGCATCGTATGTCCAAAATCCGAATCATATGCATGATAAGCAACCACTGTCAATGATTTACTACTTATATTTAAAACGGAAATTAATTTGAAATATAGGATTAATAAGATTTAAATTTCAGGAACTATTGATCATAGGGAGAGCAAATGTTATATCAATCGATAGCAAATTTTATTTCACTATTTCAGATCTATTAAATTTGAAATTAGAACCAATTACTTTTTAAATTTAAAATTACTGAAAGTTAGGGTGTCAACAATGAAATACTGTCTAATGTCTTGCAGTGTTATGGAGCATTTTATTGTTGGAGACGCCAGAGCGCTACTGACCAGTGAGAGACAGATTTCGCTTATTATATTAGTAATTAAAGGAATATGCATATGCTGGCACTTACAAGACAGGCTACTGGATTAGAACTATCAAATTTGGCACAAACATACTTTGAAGAGTAGAAATTTGTACCTAGTGTGATTTTTTTTTTAATTTTAAGTATGATTTTAATTAATTAAAATGAATCAAAATTTTTTATGCTTTTCTATAAGTTCCAAAATATTATAGAACAAAATGATTTCTACACCATCTTAAAATTTTAAAAAAATCAGTGATACCACTAATTGCTGTACAATTTTTTTCTTCAATAAAATGCTAAAAAAAATATTTTAGAAGTATTGATTTTATATCGAAACCCGACCTTTCTCATTGTTTCCAAAAAATATTTCATCTTTGGTTTATCTCCCATAGTTGATAACCAACGGCATGAAGATCTGTTTTTTTTTTTAACATGTTTTGAATAAAATTTTCAGTACTTTCTTTTAATTTTGTGGCAAGCATGTAGTAAGGTTTTAACTTCAGAAGTAAACAATGATGAAAGTTTTTTAAAAAAGTTTGTCCTTTCTAAATAAGTTATCACTCTTCAACTTGATAATATATTAATGTACTAAACATTTTTTTTTAATTAGTACATAAAAAATTCCCTCTGAGATATTATGTAAATTATGAAAATATATTAGGTGGTTACATGACAAAATTTCAAGGGGCTGGAATGATTCCATGTACTCATCCTTATACTTTCTATGCAAAAAGTTTTGATTCAGCAAGAGAGTTATTGAATTAGATGAAGTTTATTCACTCCTCATTTCAAATTTTAGTGCAAATTTTAAATTATGACAGAAAATTAGGAAGGCACACAGTACAATGAACAGAAAGACTCCTGAACTAGTACCAATTAAATGTCTATCAAAACTTAAACTTTAAAAAAAATAATCGTTGAGGGACTAAGTTATGTATGAAAGACTCAACTGAAATGTTTTACAAGTATTACTTTCAGCAGACGTTGGTCACTGAAGGCAGCTAGTTTTTAAATAAAACAGATATATTAATCTTTACATCAAAAATATATGCAAACAGAGATTTATTAGAGGTCATGTCTCAATTAACCCCTTAAGCCATGCACCAAATTCCATTGTCAAACATTTTCTTAAGGTATTATGGTAGTGATGTTTGTAAAGAATACGGAGAAAGAAAGCCCTCCAGTATTTATTCTAAGTTTTATTTAGTTCGGGAATAAGATATTTAAAATAAACTTACACAAAATATAATCCACTTTAAAAAAAGAAATTAATAAAATCAAAAAAGAGCTGTTATGAAAAGGAAGTAGAAATATAACGACAATGTTTTATGAATGTTATATAGCAACAAAGATGAAAAAAAAATGTTTCTGGGATTTTATTTTGTTAACTTGAGAACATTTTGTTTAAATGGATTATAAATAATTTTTTTCATGTTTAAAAAAATGTCTGTCTGGTTGTGTGTTCAGAATAAATGTGTTAATTAGGGGGGGGAAATGTCATTCTTACTTAACCCAGGGTTGATTCCAGGTTTTTTTTTTAGGGGCCCATTTTTTGTGGGGAAAAATTCTATGTGAAAATAAAATGTTTTCGCGGAAAATTTTTTTTATCATGTAAACCTTCAATTTTAGCAGACATATTTCTATATCTTAAGCAAATTTGAATTTTTTGAAGAGGCCATTTTCAGTAAGTGTTGACTTGTGAAGGGGGCGAAAGCGGCCCCAATTTTCAAGTCTGATCGACCACGTAATCCACTCACGCTTGCAATACACAATCCGCAATTGTTTATATGCTTATATTTCTCCAGTCACTGGTACAAACAGAAATTTTCGTGTAATGAAAAGCTGGTTACATACCCACTCACCATTCTAAGGTTTTAAATCTGGATGACATATGATATTTGCATTTTTAAATTTGCCTCTCTCATTATTTTAAGATGTTTCATAATAATCATGTTAAAACATCCATCTGCCATTAATGCCAAAATAATGTCTATGATGCTTTTAAGTTTGGTTTCAAGTATAGCTTATAAACCAAGATCCAAAAAAATTACTTACCAATGAGATGGCTAGTTTAACCCCTTCCTTTATGTTTTTATTTAACCTCCTACTCAAATGCTACCACCTATTTGATATATATTTTTTTTATTTCAATCTATTTATGATGGTAAAGGATACTGAGATATTTAAGTGTAACCAGGTGATTTTTACTTAAAATTAATTGTTACATTGACTTAAATATGGATTTTATACCACGGGACAAATAGCAGAACGAGGACGCGACGTACCACCTCAAGAAGAGGTTAGTTTCATAACAGACAGCTGTTATGCCTGGCTTCGCCGGGATTAAAATACTTTCATATCTAATATTTTGAAGTTAAAACTACTTTTTGTATAGAAAATTACAATACCCAAAATTCTTTTATCTTCTGAAATGTTTTATAATTAAATGAGAAAATCAATTGAACTGCATCTTATTTTAAAAAACTGTCGAGTAGCTAATTTTTCTTTCCATCTTATTAAAATTCAAGGTAAACAAACGAGTGTATGTATGTATGTATGTCCTACCATCTTTCTCAACAACCGCCGAACGGAGAAGCCGCTGAAAGTACCAAAGATGGGAATAATCCAGGAAGCCATTTCGCCATTTATATTCAAATTATAATTATGAAAGATATTAATTAAAACTAATTGACAACAATGCTTTTCATTGTTTCGATACTTTATAACAATACTTTTCATACGTTGCAGCTGCTAATCTAAAATATATATATTGTTGGAAGTCGCTTACTTTTAACTAACATTGTTACAACAACAATAAAAACGCGGATCGCCGACAGAAATAAAAAAATGCATTGTTGGAAGTGTAAATTCCTCTTTTTTTATCCTGTGATATTTTGTCACGCGAACAGAATCATTTTTAAACGAATTTACAGGCTGTTTTGTTTCTAAAGTTATGTGCCAAAAGATATAGATTAGTTATGTTAGTGATTTTAATTATTATTCATTGATTTGATCAATAGGTTTAAATATTTCTGGTAGATATTTTAAACTGATATTTAGAAGTTACTATTTTTGGTTTGTTCAATTCACTTTTCCGATGCCTAAAAGAAAAAGAGAGGAGTTACATGGATGATGCCTGACAGCAGGCAATGGTGAAACGTGAAAGGAGAGTTGCCGAAACCTCACGGTTGAAAGAAACGTGGCCTATTTCTCAACTTGCGGCAAAAAAGAGGCCAGACAGAAGAACAAATTAGCCTATTGACAGTAATGGCACAACGCGGGCCAGAAGAGAAGAGCCGGAAGAAACCGGGAACAACGAAATAGAGGATTGTCATCACACACGGCACAACGTAGCCAGGAGAGAAGAGCCAAAGAAATTTAGAAGAACAAAGGAATGGTCATTGATAAGACAGACGTGTCAATGGACCTCAAGGGGAATGACGCATTATAAGAGATATAGCCTATTATAGAAACATTTTATCATATATCCTATTAAAATTCGAACATCAACAGACGTGAGTGTATGTATGTATGTCCTTCATAACCACTGAACTTGAAACTAGCCGTGAAGAACCAAAAGATGGAAAAATAATCCAAGGAAAGTTAAAAGATATTAATTAAAAACGCCAAAATGATTAAATTGACGCGGCTACCATCTATTGGGCAGCATGGTGAATTCATTCATATGTTTTTTTTCCCCTATTATTAAGGCTTACTAGGTGTTGATTTTTACTTTAACGGAGTTGGTATTTTTTTTGAGCGAAGCCGTGTTTGATTTCTATTAACAATGGACAAAAATCATTTTCCCGTATTTTTCTTTTCTTCTTTTGACGACGGTGTTTCTTGAACATTTACGCTTTGTTGGGAAAATATTAATTCATTTTATCCGTTTTTCATTATTATTCAATTGCCGGCAAGACGAAACATATGTTTCTGTGTATAATTTATCAGTTTGGTGTACTTTAAATTGTTTATCGTTCTTGCTTTTATTTCGTTTATTTTTTTGTTTTAAAACAAATATCATGTCATCTGTTTTAATTTATAAGCATTATAATTTCGCTTTCATTCAAACCAAACTGCTTTTGGTTTTGGTTTAACTGAAAGTTTCTTTTAATCATCAAGAGAGGATTCAAAACAGATTTACGCTTTTGGGAAGCTTATAGATAATATTTTAGAAAACAGAGATCGGCATATGAAAAATGTGGATTCCAGAAAACGCTAAGTTATTAACTGTAAGGTAATTAAATGTTGGATTTAAAAAATTTTAATTAAAACAATATAGATCTAAAGGAAAATGTTTGGGGAACGAATATTTACTGCTAGCTGGCCACTCCTAAAACATAACCGACAGCCAGTAAAATAAAAATATAGCTGGCTGGCCAAAAAAATAAACTGGAGGCTGGCATATGAAAATTGACAATAAAAAAAGATTGATTTGAAAGAATATTTACATTTGTTGGGAAAGTAAGGACATTTGTTGGAAAAAAAACGGAGCTGGGCATAAGGAAAAATATGATCCCAAGGGCCCTCACGCGGATTCTTACCTCTTTCTCCTGAATATCCCATTATTCAAGATTGTCTGGTGGTAACGCCACATACAGCTAGTCTAATTTCTATTAAAATTCGAAGGTAAACAAACGATGTGGGCGTTGTGTATGTGTATGTCCATCTTCTCAATGAATCGAACGAGAAGGCATGGAAGGTACCAAAAAGATGGGGAATAATCTAGGGAAGCCATTTCGCCATTTAAATTTCGAAATTTTAATAGTGAAAAAGATAGTTAATTAAAACTAACTGACAACAATGTTTTCATTGTTTGGGGATTTTATAACAATATTTTCTTTCATTGTTAGCCAAGCATTCAAAAAATTTATTTTATTGTTGAAGTCGCTGATTGTAAGGAACATTGTTACAACAACAATAAAAAAGTGATTTTGACAGAAATAAAAAAATGTATTGTTGAAAGTGTATAAATTTTTTTATCCCAAGGATATAACGTCTAACAAAATCATTTTAACGAAATTAAAAGGGGTGTTTTGTTTCAAAGTTACAGTCAAAGATGTAGATTAGTTATGTTAGTGATTTTAATCATTATTCATTGATTTGAGCCACAATATATGTAAAAAAATAACCGGAAGCTGGCATATGAAAATTAGTAATAAAAAAGACTAAATTTGAAAGAATATTTACATTTCTTGGAGAAAGTAAGGCGACAATATTTCTGAAAAAAAACGGAGCCGGGTATATGGTGGAGTGTATCCCAAGGCCCTACGATCTCACTCCTACTCGAATATCCTATTATTCAAGATTGCCTGCAACGCCGCTATGCAGCTAGTGTTATTAATATTTGCTGTATATAATTTCAAATCTTTTTTCATAAATCTTACAGCATAGAGGATTTTACCGATGTTTTGGGACACCACTGTATGGTAAATTTTAATTAAGAAAAAAGTGTTGAAATAAATATATCAAAAAAAATAATAAAACACCTTATCAAGAATTCTTCAATGAGAGATAGCAATATTCTTCTATGTATTCTTATTCTTCACCAATAAAAAAAGTGTTACAAATTGTAATTTCATTACAATTTAATTTTTTTAGAAATTTTTAAAATGAGGCAACGAATTGAACGAAATGAACTTGTGTCATGAAAAAAATGTTTTAACTTAATATAAAAATATTTTTGCATACAATACATATTTTCAAAAATATCGCTGAAATTGCCATATCTTTGCTTAATTTCTAATAACTGAAATTTTAATAAGATTAGGGCTTTAAAAAGTTGATGATGATCTCTTGTCTTATATAAAATATATTTATAAAAATAAGCAAAATTTGTGAAATAAAGGTAAATTAAGTTCCAAGTCTAACAAGGTTTAGCAAAGGAGTATTATAAATTTGTGTCATTTCAAAATCATCTGCGGTAATTCACAATTTAATAATTTTGAAAATTAATAAAACTGAAAGAAAAAATGTCACAGACATAAAATTGGTATCAATGAAAAGGTAAAATTTGAATTTAAGATGGTACAAAAAATAATTTTTTGAGTGATAAATTGCTGCAAAGTTACTGCAGAAAACGGTTTCGCTAATTTAATTCACTGACTGTTTAATTAACATTTGCACTTCTCAAAAAAGTTGACGGTAATCTTCTCCTTGTCTTAATTAATAAGCTGCAAGATGCCTGGTTGAAATTCAGCCGCGGGTTTAGGAGGACAGTGGAACACATGTTACATACCCAATTAATGACTTTTATTTTATATTAAGATTATAACAAAACCACTTGTAAAATTTACCTTTAAAAATGTCTAAATGTGGCAACAGTTTGTATAGAAAATGTTTCTATTCAATCAGCAACAAAAAATATTTTTCAAAACAATAAAAAAGAATAGCCTAATACAACAAATAAATGTCTCACCCCAACCAATGGCAAATTCATCAGACCGCAGGAAGTTCGTATTAGGGTGGGGCGCAAGGTATGCATGGTTGGTTCCATGCAATCTGGGGGGGGGCATGTCTTGAGGTCCCATGCCTGAAATAAACAATTAAAAGTTATAACAGAATTAAAGGTTGATATAAATCACCAAATCATAGCCATGATCATATATGATTATCAAAAATACTAATCATACATTTTGGAACAAATGCAGTATAAAATGGAAGCAAGACAAATATAATCAACTGTAGAAGATCGTGCATACACAACATATGAAATGTGTATATATTGAATGAAAAAATTAAGTAATTTTAATGGTAAAAGCTGCAAATTGATTTGAATTGTTAGATTAACATCCTGTTTGAAGCTATATTACATCAAACATACATGGAAAAGAGGTCAGACAAGACAACATCTGAGCCAACAGCATTTCTTATAAACTTCCAAGCCACACCAGTAGGAAGACTTTAATCTCTTGTATTTACTATGCACAAGGTCATAAAACAATCTTTGGTGGAATTTGATTTTAAACCCACAACCCTACAGAAAACCTAGATTTTGTCACCAGCCCAATGAATTCTTAATCCATTACTTTGACAAATAACATATCTTCTTTAGAAAATTTCATCGCCTTGGGAATAAATTTAGAGCAATGGTACTCAAGTTTCTCAAGACACCTCATTCAACAATATTAGACTACAAAGCCTGGAAACCACAAAACTAAATCATATATATTTTAAACCCCATCTGTATAATCAAGCAGTTCTCAAAAAATATTGGAAGACTTTAGAGGATAGGGAAAAAAAAAGAGGGGGGAAGGAAAAGGGAAAAGAAGAGAAGATGGAATTTTACAAGATTCAATCGAGAAAAGAAACAGCAGGTAATAAAAAATTATTTATTATCTCTCAGATAGAGGGTCTGTGTTGGAATTAAGAGGTATTATTGCCAATCACTTTTCCATATTACAATCAATAAATCTATTTAGGCATTTATCAGAATGCAGGACCAACTTGTTTTAAATAAGCTTGGTAGAACAATTTCCATGCCCATTTGAACCAGTTGTCCACAGCTGTTTCACATCACCGTTTGAAGAGAACCCTTGCTCCAGATAAGTGTTTGGAAACCTGTGATTATGCCAAATCAATCCAAAATTCCGCGCCTAATCCAAAACTATATGGATTCAGATTTCCACCGCAGTTTCACAGCAATTCTTGAGTCTTATGCAGCAATATGGATATTGGATGACAATTATCACTAACATGCCAAGGCATTTGTGTCGGATGGCTTCAATGATGAGCCCAGACTATTTCCTTTTTTTCTCAAATTGAAGGAACATTACATGGAACAAGGTTCTTCCTCAGACAGTGATGTGAAAACAGCTGCTGAGAACTGGCTCACCGGGCAGGGATGATATTTCTACTAAGCCGGGTTAAAACAAGTTGGTACTAAGTTCGATAAATGCCCAAATAGATTTGGTGATTATGTGGAAAAGTGATCGGTAAGTATGCCTCTTAATTCCCTTTTGTATTTTCTGTCTAATGTTAATAAATAATTTTTTTTATTAGCCTCATAAACTTTTTTGGACCTATCCTCGTGAGCTAGCCACTGAGATGTTTGTCTCAAAAAAGCCAATGTTTAGGCCAATACATTTTAAGTAAACTGTCACAATTTGTCTGAACTATCTAACAAACTTTCTGAATAAATTTTGAAATAAATTTGAATAAATTTTCCCAATACTTTGTAATAACATTGATAAATAAGTAAATTTTTCAAACAATTAGCAATAAAATGAATCAAATTTCAGCTTAGCAACAGTTTTAACAATAAATTTCACATAATCATGAAAGAAACACTTAATATATATACAAAATCCAGAATATTCAACTAAACAAAGCAAATAAAAAAACCTTTTCATCAATGGCAAAAAATCAGGAAAGATGGAGTTATTTTGTATTTAGAAATTGGTATTCAAACAAAAAATTTAAACTTTTGTTTTGTCATTTTCACAAAAAAAAATAGTTTAATATAAATGAATTACTAGTATAGCCAAACATGGCTCTTGCACCAGTAAATCCTACAATCCAGAATTACTAGTAAAGAAATAATATGATTTATTTCATTCTTGCACAAAAAAATTTAGTGCCCTGATCATTAATACACAATAGGCAGTGGTTTAATCCAGGGGATATCGGGCAACAGCCCTCTCCCTCCGAGCTAAACCAAAATTTTGATTTTATTTAAAATCTCAATACAACTGTTTGTTCTTAATTTTCATTTTTAAAAAATAATAATGAAATCGTGACAACATTGCTTTCGGCTTGACAGACTCGAAAATTTTCCTTACTTTTTCAGCTATTCCACTTGTAGCTTTAGTAAGCAGTCAAAAAACATTTTATGGCGAAGTTATTTATTGTATATTTTATTAAATTATCAAAAGTATTGTAGTGTTCTTTATGATTCTTGTTGTCAGGTGAGGAAAGTCTGTAAGTTTATTTATTTATTTTTTGCTTCATAACCATGAGGTTTGGTATCTGGCCAATTACTTAATAATAAAAAATTTTTATGACCTCAGACCTCCTGGATTCGCTTACTGACAATAAGTATAAATATTTGTAAAATATGAGACACAACAACTTGCAAACAAAATGCAATAAGATAAGTTACCACATTATATTTATAGGGGACACAAAAAAAGTATACATTAATCTAATCTAATCAAACAAGGAAAAGTGATATGCATGAAAATCAAAAACATTTATACAGATAACAATAACTTATATGCAATACTTTATTGAAATAACTAGAAGCCAAATATAATTAGTATGGTTACAGAAACAGACGATTTTAATACCCTAATAATACGGTTATGTAAGGTAGAAGAAATCGAGTGGTTTTATGTTGAGAGAAAAACAATACCATTTACTCTGAGTCACTGTGTTTAATCACAGATAAGCGTAAAGATGGGGTCAAGGATTGGCAAGTAAACATGAAATTGCTGCTAAAGCATTTTAACAAAACAATTATGCGAATTTGATGTATGCAATTCATAGTCATTTAACCCCTTCTTGGTTACGTGAGCATTCCATATGTCTCTGCTCTTTGTGCCCGTATGCCATTTTAAATACATAATTAAGTCAACGCATTTGAATTAATTTTAAACACATAAATCAATAAATCATAAATCTTGTAAATATTTAATCTGTTGCTTTCTATTTCGTTAACGGGTCGACTGTACAGTAAAATATCAAAAATAAAGATTAATACTTTCAAATTCCTTACATTTGCCTCAAAAAAATAAATCAAAGAAAAAATTCCCCAACCGATGACACTTTGATCTCTTTGAAATCCGGGCTAACTGGATTGTATATGCCAGTTGAAAATTATTTAGAGATTAGGCATATATATTGACTTATTAGAAAGTAAAAGATATAATGGAATGCCATAGGGTTAGCCACAGTATAAAAAATGTTACTGTCCTGTTGTTATGTTATTGCTTAGCTTTCACGAGCACGAAGTCACGTTAACACCGCCATCCGCTTTTTTTCTGTATTTTGGTCATGTTGTTGCAGCACTGCACAATTGTGTTTCTAAACACAACTTCTTACTCAAAAACTGTTCATCCAAGTCTGACAGACCAACAGCTAAAGTCTGTACAAGATCTTTTGAGACACACACTCTGTATAGCTTAACCCATTTGAGACAGATTGCACAACATGAGTACAATGTATTAAATGAGCCATAAAGATCTTAGTAGCACACTGTGTGCAATGATATTGAACTGTAAATTATCAGTAAGTATGGAAAAAAGCACAGTCGATAAGACTGGTTTAAATTAAAATTGTCTTAGAAGTGTGTAAACATATATAATTGGTATTGGTTACAATTTAGTCCCTGTACCATAGACCAATTGTCCTCCTTTTCTTCTCTATTAGTCCTTCCTCAAAAGTGCATAACAATTTGCTACAAATGTATTTTTATGCATTTATGATATCATAGTGTATTCCTCCTTGTATTATTGCTGCTTGTAATGAATTAAATGTTTTCTTTTTATTTATGATATTTTTTTAGCGCTTTAATTTATTTACGCCCTCCTTTTGTTGCAACGGATGTTCTGAGGTGTAAAGTTGGTCACCTTTCTAAAATGAGTGACCTAAGTGGGTAAACAAATACTATGCTATCAAAACTCTTAGAGATATGACTATCCGTTGTGGGGTCAACCATTTTCTTCGTGATCCTTAGTCTCATAGTTACAAGTGATTCAAATCTGACGGTATTTGTCACACAAGAAAGTTCAACGACGCGTAGAAAGACGCCACGCCAAACTATTCTAAGGAGCTTATTCCGCACACATGGTGTTCAATCAGCTTATACGGCGATTGATTTCTAATGCAAACATGTTTTTTATTAAAAATGGTCAACATAAAGCAAAAAACACATTTCGGTTTCTGGGGATGGTCTCAAAAATATGCACTGTCTTGAATGGGTTGAGAACCATATTGACCCATAGGCATGTTTCTATAAGGTCTGTATGGCAACAAATTATATCGCTGACCTATAGGTATGTCTCTATAAGGCCTTGATGACCATATGATGCATGAGGAGGAGGAGGGGGGGTGATCCATTCATATTCAGGTGGTTCTGCACCATAACCTGAGGTGGGCGACCATACCGGAGAATAGTCATCCATGTAGTGAGGTGGTCTCATAGGTGGTCGGCCATTTGATGTCGACCAGGAATGTGATCCGGTGTCAGGGTGGCTCAAGCATGTCTTCAGGAGTGGGTAGTCGCATTCTGCCCGTCAATGGGTGGAGTTTCAGGATCTAAATAAATTTGAAGGGAAAAATGCGCATGTAATACAAACAATATCTAATCACATGGGATGACAAAAAATTGCTTCAATCATTATGTTCTAGCTAAGGGCAATTATTAACCTGAATTCTAGAATAACCTATGCTAACAAACTATTGCCAAATTTCATCCTAATCATTAAAGAATATTTGTTCCTAACAATGCACAGCTTATGATATAAAGAACAGAGAAGTAAGTAATGAATATTTTTTAACATTTTTTTTTTGTAATGAAAGGATAAAAATTTAGTGCATTAATAATAAAGGATTTTAGTTGAATTTATAGTGTAGAAAAAAATGGCAATCATTCATTAAAATCAACCAAGTAGTTACAATTGTACATATCTTAAATCAACATTTTTCATTTTATAGATTAAAAATTAAAACGGGGAGAGATATGTCAATACTCCCATTTCTTGGCTATGCAAATAAGCATAAAACAATTCATAAATGCTCAACTTGCATCTTTTCATAGATTAAAAACTGTATAAAATTGTACAAAACATGTTTTGCTAAACGAGTGTCACATCAAGAAAACAACAGCAAAGTTTTTTTATATATTTAACTACAGGTTTGCCTTAAAAAACTAACTAAATTTCCTTGCTTGCATGTTCATCTTTCAAGACCTAAACACTTTGCGGCACAGTGTTCCAGCTGATAGCACATCTAATTTCTACCTCGCTTCTCAGAATAAATTCAACGTTATAAAATGGAAAATAATAGGCTTTAGAATAGGGCTAATAGTACCCTTAGAATGTATATAGCAGCCTTATGAAATTCCTTTCTCGTTTCGAATAGGAATTATTCCAGATAAAGCTTGGGAAAACCTTAACTCAGAGACAAGAATTTTTTTCAGTTCTGACATCTACAATTGTAGTAAATTAACTCGGAAAAATTCTCCCAATATTCTTGAAGTTTCAATTTATGATTTTCTGTAAAATTCATCACGATGGAGTGTATCAAAGGTATAGAATGAAGGGAAATTTCATATGAGGGGTGACTCCAAAGGGGACGACCGGAATGAAGCAAGTTTTATTATTATTATTACTGTAGAGATCTCTATGTCTAGATTAATAAACCAAACCCATTCATGATATTTTTTCATCATATTTCAAAAAATGTAATGCCTGTGCCACAAAGGATTAAGTCTTACAGAAGTACTTCTATATAATTTGTAAAAATATTTTCATGGATAATAAAATAACAATAGGATAAGGTTAAAAAATATAATACGAAATATCCTGCTTTTTTTAGTTCACTCAAACAGGATAGCAATAATGTAACTGGAACGAAGTACACG
>BGPR01016558.1:0-34278 GCA_013235015.1 Araneus ventricosus | reverse complement strand
GCACAATATTCCTGTACGAAAGCAAGCACAGCAAAAGCATGCTTACATTAAGAAGGAGTTCTACCACCAGCACATTCGCATTTAGCACCAAGAATCTGAAATAAAAAGCAAAATTGTATTGAGTATGTAATTCAAATATCCATTTATTAACTGGCATTCAACATATAGGGTGACCTGGGGTAATTCATGATTACCACGTTTATGGGGTAAATAATGATCACCTGATTTTTATCTTAAAAACAGAACTATACTTGCCATTTCAAAGATGGGTTCCTGAATATGCACATTTTTACAAAGATCCTCCTCTTTCTCTTAATAATAAATATTTTGTGTTACTTTCTTTTTATTTTATCTAAAAATAGTGTTAGCTTTTGATTAGTTGTTTCACATTTACCACAAATATTGATATTAATTACAGTGAACTATATCAAATATTACCCCCCTTTTATAGATTGGGTAATTATTATAATTGAAAAAATAAATGTCAAATATATTTTTATGGCTCTATATCCTTAAATGGAACTCACCCATTCACTGTTCATTATGCAACAATAAACAGTGCATATAAATGTTAAAAACAGTGTTAAATTTTGTTATCAGCTGCTTAACTATGTTTTGTTGGTTTATTTATTTGATCTAATGTATTATTTGTTAATTACTGTTGTATAACCATTTTTAAAATGCCTCTTCATTAAAAAAAAAAAACTAGGTGATCAGGAATTACCCCAGAAGTGATCAGGAATTATCCCGATCCAGGGGCAATTCCTGATCACTAAAAATTTAAAACGTTTTAAATTCTATTTTAATTTTCAAAGAAAAGAAAGTTGCATAAGACTCATCTCGTAAGTGATCAAACTTTCACCAAAAATTCAAATTCTACCTGGAACAGTTTTTCTACAAAATGGATGTTTGCATTTTTTATCAGGAATTACCCCAGGTCACCCTAGTTGATACGTGCATTATAACGATAAACATACTATACAAATTGTAATTAGATATTCAAAAATCAGTAGTATTTATATTTCTGAATAAGGAAATAAAACAATTTTCAGAGCTAAAAAAGTATGAGATAATGAATAGTAAACATCAGAAATAAAATACCTAAGCACTGAATTATCCATTATTCAATTAATTGTTTATTAACTATCATTCTACATATTATTTAATTGTGTATCACAACTACAAACACAATAATACAATATGTAGTTCAGACATTCAAGATCCAGTAGTATTTGAATAAGTTATACTGAAACAATTTTCAGAGCTAAACAAATACATAATAATGAATAGAAAACATCTAAAATAAAATACCTCATCACACACTATATTGTCTGTTATTCAACTGTTTGTTTATTAACTAGCATTCAACATATTTTTGAATTAGGTATTACAATGACAAAGCACTTCAATTTAATTTGTAGTTGAGACATTCAAGATCCAGTAGTAGGTATATATATTTGTGAACAAGTTACTGAAACAATTTTCAGAGCTAAACAAATCAGAGATAATGAATAGCAGACATCTGAAATAAAATACATAATCACTAAATTGTCTGTTATTCAATTAATTGTTTATTAACTAGCATTCATCATATTTTTGAATTAGGTATTATAATGACAAAACACTTCAATACAATTTGTAGTTCAGATATTCAAGATTCAATAGTATATGAATTTTCCAACAAGACACTGACAGCTATTTTCAGATTTTTAAATACTTAAATGTGGACAAAATTATTTCAACGAGAATACACATGTTTCATAAGCCTAATTATGATGATGATCAGGTTACCTTGTTTTAAAATTAACGTGACTATTGTTAACAAAATTAGACATATAAATAATAAACAAAAGTTGAACTTACTTCATTGCTGCTTATATCAATGGAAATTTCTACTTGATATCCCTTTTTTTGTACGAGGCTCTCACCGTTATAACAAGTTCCAGAGTACCTTCAGGAATGTTTTCTGTGAATGTCACACAATTAATAAAATGACTCTGAAACATCTTTATACCAGCAAAGTGACTTTTTAAAGTTGAACATGTTCCAAGATCTTCGTTTAACTCGTTGATTTTCAACATATATTCTGATATATGTTGCGCAGAAAAGCCTCTCAAAGGCAAAGGGGAATCGAATATAGTACAGGACATGACTGATACCTCAGAAATAAAGTAATAGAAAAACAAAAAAAAGAACGTGAAGGACAAAGAAAGCGACTCAGAAATAAAAACTATTCTGAGTCAGCTGTTTAAACTGTCCGCTGGCTGTCGCCAGTAGGTCACGTGTCGGTGGATGTGACGTCACATGCATAAGGTCCATTTTGCGAGTGCATAGCACAATGAACAGAACAGGCTTCTAAAATAGTGCGAATTACATGTCTAACAAAGTCATAAATTTTAAAATTCCTTGCTGGGAGAATCATCACGGCAAACCAATGCATAAAAAAATTTTCACTCACAATAATTCTGTTGGTCTCGAAAAATGGCTAGTTACTTATAAAGTTGTAGCGCGCTTACGAGCAATTAATATATGGGATGAACTAATAAATTAAATTATATTTCGGGAACGATTTAGTCATATTTAAATTCAAAAGCAAGAAGCCGTTTAGAATAACAACTTTATGAGACACATTATCCGGAAGACACATCTTATTCCGGAATGATAGAAAGGGGGTAAGAAGTAGATAAAGGGAAATAGCTGATCCGGAGGACAGATTTTATTCCGGCGTGGTAGAAAGACGGCTTGCTGTATGGTTGCATTGGAGAAAAACGTTTTCGCCAACAGAAGGAGGATTCGTTTATTCGCCAAAATGAGATGCATTTTTCGAATCCTTGCATGCATTTGAGTATCGGTTCTCGGGAGTAGTAGTTGCGTAACGAAGATAGGTCTTATGCAGTCGTGTTCTTATTTAATAAGTTGATCATGTAAACACAAAATTAAATTTTTCGATTCTTATTTTTTATTAGTATGCAAAATAATTATATGAATGAAAGTATGCTTTGTTGAGCATGAAAATATAGATCTTTTACAGGGCATTTTCTTTTTAATAAAATTATTATAAACTAATTCGATTTTATTATGTAAACAGATTTAAGTTTCACGCATTTTATCTTCGATAGATTTGCGAAATGTAACGGAATGTGTGTACAGGAATTTGAAATGGTTTTCATTTTAAAAATTTTAATAAAAGTTATAAACAGTGCTTTCTTTCTTGCAGTATGGCTGTGGTCGATTTGTTCCTTGGGAAATATTTTAATGTCTTTTATTCGGTTTACTAATGGTAAAGAATATTAAAAATGCGTTTTAGTGCACTAAACATAGTTTGTTGTTGTTGGCAAATGTACATATAATGTATTTGTATTTTAAAATTTACATTTATTAAAACTTTTAATATGTTGCTTACAGTTTTTATAAGCCATTGTTTTAAAATTCGTAAATGAGAAAATTTTGAAATATATAAAATAACACTGTGGAATCTTTTTTTATAAATTGATGAATATTTTTTTTTACCATCCATGTTTCAATTTGTTTTTAATATTAAATCTAAGTTTCTATGAAAGTTATAAAATGAACGGATATCTTAAAAGAACTATGAAAAATTGTCTCAAATGCATTACATGAAAACATTATAGTTTCACCAAAAAATTAGATTAAAATTTAATTAAATGTTGATAAAATTAGCAGATTAACTAACCAAATTTCAGTACACTTTCATAGGCAGTGAAATTTAAAATATTATTTATGATTAAAAGTTAAGTGATCAATTATTTTACTGTTCATTTCATTAATTCTAGTAAAACGATAAATACAACCCAAAAGTAAAATATTGCTATTTAATGAAAGGAAGTATCGTGAATTTTGAAAAATTGCTTCTCTTTTCGATTACATATATTGACTAACCCAAATTTCTTTGTTTCTTATATGCAGAATGTATATATTTATATTAATCGAAACTCCATAATGCTAATAAATTTGTTCCAAAACTCAAATTTATACTTTTATAATTATATATAACAGCAGAAACTTAAAATTCAGCTGGAATGTTATTTTTAGTTAATGTATGTGACTACCCTAAATTCCTCGTTTTACAGAAAATTTTCGAAATTTGTTTTATTTGTTTATTTTGTAGTTCATACATTTAGGTATCTAAAAATGCTTTATTTTTGTTTCTGCTATAATTACAAATAAAGTTATAGCATAAATAATAACCGGAAGTGACAATTCTGATACCGGAAGTGGCAATTAAAAGAGCCTTAAAAATACAAACAATTAGTTTGAACAACTATATTTAAATTCTCAAGCAATATATTGTCTAAAAACATAGATTTAAGCTTCCATTTCTTATTTTTATTGTTTTATTGGTTTTTGGCGACGCTTTTTTTAAAAAAATACAACACAACAGTAATTACAACAATAAAAATTACTTTTTGGCGCTCAAATTGCTGTTTTATAATTTAATTCCATTTATTTTGAATTGTTACCTGTTCTCATGTGTTTTGAAATGTAAATTTATCCATAGATGCTTAAAAATTACATGAAAATTGACAAAAAGCTAATTCAGATACGAGACGCCACTAACTATCTACTATACAAAATTATTCAGAAAAAATCTGAAAAGCTGAAAGAACACAAAAGTTGTTTAAAATCAAGTAAAAGAGGGTTTTACTTGTAAATATGGCGAGTTTTAAGATTCTAAGATGTGTACAAAATTTTTTGTACTCTATGAAAATCTTTAAAAGCGTTTTCTGAGAAATTGGAATTTTCGATATTTTTCTACGCGGCAAACATAATTTTGGAAAATGTTTTTAAGATATTAAAATGAAATTTGGCCAAAATGTTTTATTTGTTTCTAGCTATGTTATGAACTAGAATCTAAGCTCTCTGCCTATATTTATTTATTTTATTGACTTTTTAGTGAGAAAAATCGATGATTTTTTAAAAAAAATTCGAGTTTGTTCGCAAAGTTTGGAATATCTCCAACACCTTTCGAGGTATTAAAAATATCCTAGTTCATAACACAGATAAGCATGTTAGCTATATAGTGTGCAAATATTGATGAAATATATTCAATACAACTTCTTATAGGAGGTTTGGCGTAAGTGCAAATTTTCACTAAAATTTTGCTAAAAATTGCCTATAATTTGAAAGTGAATGAAATTTCCAATGAAATTGAATTGGAATTATCAGTTTTATAACTCATTTTAATTAAAAACATGAATGTTTCATTAAAAATTTGAAAAAAAGTGCTCCGAAGGTAGTCACATACCTTAAAACAAACTAAAATTGTTTATGAATTTAATGCAGTATTCACAGTTTATTTATTCTAAATTAATATAATGAAATTTTCTATTAATATTCTAAACAAATTGCTTGTTCTTCCATATTTAAAAGTCATTTATTAAAAAAAGTTTACATTTTCCTCTAGAAATTATCTGTCTCAATAAATTGAAAATATAATATCATATCCGTTTTAGTTTTATAGTAATTTTTCATGAAATGGAACAGTGATTTGTTTCCTGAACATGCATAATTACTATAATACAATAAATGTGCTTCAGTTAACTGAAACACAGGCAAAATGAAATATATTTGTTCCAATGTATAAATAGATTTTAAATGTTGTTCTAACCATTTCACAATCACACTTCCATACAGCATTAAAAAAGTTTTATTCATGAATAAAATTGGTTCTTAGCAAATAAAAGAAATCTCCATTAATTGCTCCAAAAAAGTGTTGTGTTGAGTTTGTAATTCTCACTTATTTTATATTAATTTCATCAAATTATTTTAAATGGTATTTTTGAATGGATGCAGTACTAAATCTGAATGAAAAAGTAGCATTAAAATTGAATTTTGAATCGGATAGTACCAATTTATTTAAAATCTAGTAACAAGCAATTAATATTTTTAAAAAAGTTTTCAACTATACATTGAAAGTTCTTGCCTATAAGATGTCACCAAGAGCTGTTAATGAGAAAGATTTTTGCAGTTTATTTTCACAATTATTACATAGGGTCAAAGGTGGGGTAAAATGGGTAGTCAAAATATATGGCTTACAAAACAACAGATTTTTAATTATATTTGTAGTTTTTTGATTTGGGATATTATAGTTAGCAGTTCTGATTTCCATTCTTCAACTGATATTTTTTCACAGTTTCTTTATAGATTAGTGTTAACACTTTAAACTGAAGTGGACAAGTTTATGCCACATGTTATGCATTCTAACTTTCACTTCCAGGACCAGATTATTGAGGAATTCTTATTATAGCGGCATAATATCTTTTGGACATTTCTGCTGCTGCTTCAACTTGCAGCTAACGGGAAAAAAATCTCCATTTTTTTAAAATCTTATATTTAGAAAATGGGGTTATGGGTTAGGCTTAACATTCTGCATCTATTGTAGGATATATACAGCATTATTTTTTCTTTAAATAAATTATTCATTTATCATAAATTGAAAATTAATGAAACATAAATATTCCATGTCATAACTAGTTTAAGAAAAATTCAGCACATAAAGGATAAAAAAAATTACCAGTTTTCTCTCATGAAGAGGAGCGTAGAATTGTTAATCTTTGAAATTTATTGCAAGATATGGGATCTAAAGTGTATAGTTAGAACATAAAATCAGTTCCATACAAAATAACACTTTCAATGGCAGATGCCGAAAGTTTGCAACCAGATATTTCAGTTTTCTCTTTTATGCCTTCAGGTTCTCAGAGCATGTCCTTGTCAAGATTTGAAATGCGCAAAAAAAGCCGAAAAGCTTCAAATTTCACAACTGCATACCTGAATAATTCAAAGCAAAAATGCAAATGTGTACAGACAAGTACTGGTGAAATTTTAACAAGTGAAAATGTAATAGAAAGACTAAAAATTGAAAGAGAAAATAGCAATGTAATTTCCTTGTAAAAGAAGTATCTGTAAAAGATATTACTGAAAATACGGCTGTGGAGACTAAGTCTAACAGTAGGTGCCTGGGTAAAAGCATTATATTGAGGGAGAAAAGCAAGCCAGAATTCATTAGAAAAATTATGGCTGTTCAAAGACATACCCATAAATGAAAAATTTAAGATGAACAACTTTCACTTTTCTGGCTGTAAATGACACAGATTATATAAAAGTTGATTCATATAATAAAAATTTTGAATGAGCCACAATTTAATAACAGAGCTCATTAACTTTTTGAAGAATATCATTTATACTGAAACATATGTTGGAGGAAAAAACACTATTTTATTTTTTGAAAATTTACTGTTTAATTTGTGCCTATTTATATAAATTAATAAAAAACATTTTTAAAATCTGGCTTTTGCTGTTATTATATCACTGTAATGTAACAAATAATTTATTTTTTAACATTTGCTACTGTATCAGATTTGAATACCCATTTTCACATGTGTGAGGTAAAATGGGTATACAAAACATATGGTTAAAAACTATCTCCCAGGAAACATATATATATCAAATTACTTAATTTTATGCTTAATATATGTAATCAATAGAAAAAAGGTTTAAAAAAGGAATATTTTGATAATACTTTTTAAGTGAAAAACTAAAAGTAGTGTATTTTCTACCCATTTTCACACCTGATCCTATCCATGATATGATTTTTTTTGTAAAATAAATGCATGCCCAATCATACTATTGTTGCTACAAACAGTTACATTGAATTTTAGGAAAGTTGAATAGCTTGAATTCCCATGAATGCATTATTTAAATAACATTTCGTCTATAATCGTACGAAGATTCAAGTTTATAAAATATTAGTTTGTGCAGGAACCCTCACTACTTAGTTTCTCTCAAAGAGATAAGTAAATTCACCTCACTTAAATGCCGACATCTTTCCGAATTTTAACGGGATTCAACTTGAATTTTTATATAAGTTGCTCTATATATCTGCCTTTGAAGTTATGAAAGGAAAGTTATGCTACGTCTCGCATATGCGCAGTAAAAATTATTTAGTACAAATGCATTTTGTCTTCAATTCAATTTGCAGTTGTTTAGCAGATTTCCACAAAATCATTAAACTTGACCACTATCTGTTGATTTTTTGAAGACAGAAAAAATCTGCATTTTTCTTCAATTTAATCTGTGTAAAATCTGCAAAAAAATTTCTTATTATATTTTTCTCTAAATATTCTGCAGATTTTGTAAGACAGCAAAAAATCTGCATTTTTTCTTCAATTTAATCTGCATAAAATCTGCAAAAAAATTATTTTTATTTTTTCTTTAAATATCTTTTAGATTTTTTAAGACTTAGCATTTTGTCTTCAATTCAGTTATGCAGTTTATACTTATTATTCAATTTATAGTTATTTAGCAGATTTTCACAAAATCATTAAACTTGACCAACATCTGTTGATTTTTTTGAAGATTTAATTGCAATTTCATAATATCTGCATTTCTTTAAATACATATTTTGTACCATATTCTCTAATATTGCAGCTTTATTTTCCAAAGGATATAAAATAAAGTTAGAATGTAATTATCATCATTGTTTAATTCTACAGCAGACAGGAGTTTCAAAAAATTTCCGAATCGAAAATTTTCTTAGGCACTTAATTTTTTAAATATGCCACTAAAAAATTGAATTCTAAATTAATCTTTAAAATAAATATTTGAGGTTTTACCATTTTAAACTTTTCCCCCATAATTTAATTAATTTCCAATTAGTTTTCCAACTGTCTTTCTGATTAGCTTTTTTCCTCCAAAAAGAAAAGAAATGTGGAGCTTGCGACCTTTGGATGGGAAGATGGCTTGCCAGAAAGATAGAAGGTGAAAACGAATTTATTGAAACAGGGAATCTAAATTATCGAACAAAAATATTACTAATCTCATCTGAGACGTTGACCTTGATTGATTTTTACACCACTAGATGGTGCCACGAGAGCTAGGGTGATGCTAAAACTCAAATATATTAATTTATCCTCATCACTTCTATTCCCGCTGGCGTTGTGGTTAGCGTTCCCGCCAGTGAACCATAAGATCGCGGTTTCGAATCCCGGACAGGCTGAGTTTGAGGTTTTGTCACAATCTGAATCAAGTAAGTTGAGTCACAAATTACATAAATCAAATTAATAATTAAATCTTGACTGTAGGAAAATCTGAAGGTATTTGGAACATATTTATTTTCAGATATTCTACATTTTTTTCTGCAGAAAAGCTGAAGGTATTTCGAACATGTTTTCTTTAGATTTTCTGCATTTTTTTCTGCAGAAAATCTGAAGAGATCATGTTCCAAATACCTTCAGATTTTCTGCAGATTTTTTGAAGATTTTGTTTAGCTTGGAACCCTCGGGCTATTGGAACAGGGTAGCTCTTCCGTGCAAAGTCGAACCGCAATACTCTTTAAGATTTTTTGTTGGTTTCGGAAGCCCCCGGAAAGACGGAAGATATTGCATCCCTTTTTGCAGA
The DNA here is from genome assembly GCA_013235015.1 of Araneus ventricosus. Classification (NCBI taxonomy): domain Eukaryota; kingdom Metazoa; phylum Arthropoda; class Arachnida; order Araneae; family Araneidae; genus Araneus; species Araneus ventricosus. The sequence continues at coordinate 24,861 of BGPR01016558.1, read as the reverse complement.
AAGGGTACGGTTCTTGCAAGAGATGGCTATAAGAGGTGCTTTTTTCTTTTTTTGTAGTTTAATTTTACTGTCATAAATCTTACAAACAAGGGAACTCGCCAGTAAGAAAATGTTTTCTTGGCTAAAACTGTGACTAGGACACTATGAAAAGACGATACTCACGAATTTCTTTATGCGTTTTGGGGGGAGTTTGCGTTTAGAAGAGTAAAGGGGTTTCGTTTAAAGAGGGCCAAAGTCTTATTGGTCTGTCTTTCATGGAAAATAATTGGTGAGAAAAGTGTTATTTCTGTTTTTAGTCGTAAGGGAGTAAAGACATATGTAGAGTATCTTGAAAAAGGAAAGAAAAAAAAAGAAGTAAGCTGAAACTATCATTTATCTATTTTTACATTGCTTTTGTACTATTAAACAGTAGGCGCATTCGGCTACCAACCGCCCCGTCCACCTTATTAATTGTCTTAATTTGATTATATTAACAAACTTTAAATTTGCCAACTCGTTTAATTTTTGTTAAGATAAAAGTATTAATAACTACAAAAGACTGAGAAAGAAATTAGTTGTGCAAAGAAAAAAAAATTTAAAAAAAAGTAGATAGGAAATGTATTAGCATTTGAGATAAATTTTGATGCAGTATGTCTTTGTGTCTCATGAAACCAATGGCATAAGTCTTTATATTCTTCTGTTAAAAAGACTAAAAAACACGAGATTCAATGAGGATTATTTGTTGAAATTTTGCATATTTATAATCTACAATTATTGCGCATTATTAAGCTTATTATAAAGTGAAAATTTAACCTCATCATATCAAATAAATGAATTTCATAATGTCCAGGAAGATTATTTTGCCTTAAGTGGAAAGATGAGCTTACTGTCATCGCTAAAAAATAAATTTATTAGAATAACATAGAAAATCTATCAAAAACTAAATTTATTTGAAGTAACGAAGAAAGAAGGAAAAAGAACTTTTGAAAACTTTGCATATTATAAGCAAAAAACATGCATAGAAATTTGGATCGTTTTAAGAAACCTAATATCTTCGAAATATCCATGCCATTTTTACGAATTGCATTGTAAGCAATGAGCGTATTAAACATAACCATTGATAAAATTGGCAGATCATTATCAGCTTTCTGTGAAACGAGGTGAGCCGAAATCTCTTTTCGTCTTCATCCATTTCTTGTTGTTCCCCTAAATGCCCTCTCGACTGAATCTCCAGTGGAAAACGTATACGTTACACGATTCTCCATAACTGATTTCGAAACATATATTCGTATTAATTGCAGATTTATCGCAATTTACGTAACGGTCCTTAATTTAATCACACCAGTGTATAAATCAACAACATCCCTCGATATTAAATCGTCATTAGAAACTTGTAGCGAAATACTATAATCTGCACAATGTTCTTTTAAGTCATCTTCGGGCACATTCTTAAATTCATTTAGAAATTTAATTTAATTAGAATTAATGTATTACATTAATTTAAGGAGTCAAACTTTTCTGAATGGAATTCTAAGCAGAATCAACAACTGTTAAGTAAAATTGAACTTTAAATAATAATCTTCTGTCTTCTTTATCAGTGCAAGCTTTCTGTGCCCTTTAAAGAGTAATTCTATATTAATATCGAGATTAATCGCTAATGCTGCGGCATCATTAACGTATTTTCTAAAGGCCGCATCAGATCTAGATGAATTTAGAAAGCTAAATTTTATCTTGTAGCTTGATAAATTCAGTAGTTGTTGATTTAGGAACTAACCTAGTCGTCATCGGGCAGCAGTGACAAATGACTTCAGTTGGTTTTATTGCCTTGATCTTTGTGGAAGGATCTGTTGTGAGAAGACTTCTTCCCTGATAGCACCTATATTTGCAGCAAATTTGATTTTTACTTGATATTATCTTGCCATGGCAAATTTCACAAGTCAAATTTAAAGCGAAACTGTGGCAAACTAACAAAGCAGAATCGCCACCCTCGCTTGCAGAACAAGTTTGCCACAAGTTCGCCGTGACAACTAGCGCCACCCCTCCTTGCAATGCAAGCTTGCTACACGTTTGCAAAACAAGCTTCTGCAAAGATGATAGCGCAATAAGAGATAATTATCTTTGTCTGTGTTTTAAAAAAACATCGAGATTTTTAATAGCATCTCCTAGACCGTCCTTCTTTTTATTAATTCAATAAATCAATAATAATTTGTGAAAAAACTAAATTTTTATAAAAAACATTTTGAAACATTTTCTATTTTTTTACTAAAATTTTTTACTTTAAAGAAAACTATATCGCCTTTTTCTTAATGATGAAATTTTAACATTTATAAACAAAATTAAACCTGAAAAACAGTCAATGTTTGTTGAAAAATAATAACTTCATTTTTGTCCCATTTTAAAAGTAATTACTTTTGTATCCTAATTTCATAATTTATTCTACTAGCAAGACCTAGTTATTAGCGAAAATCGCTCTCTCTTTGATTTCAAATCATGTTCTCAACACAAAATTAAAAAAATAATGAAATCAAGAAAAGAATTTAAAATAAATCGTATACGAATCGAATCGAACGATGTATTAGCGAAATCTATGTTCTCCTCTCAGAGTTTATCTGGCCGAGTGGTTAGAGCGTCCGCTTAGAAAGCGCTAGGTCGAGAGCTCTAATCCGAGGCTGTGTTCGTGCTATGTTTGCAATGAGTTTGGCGTGACAAGCTTGCTGCAAGTTCGTCGCGTGGTGACTTCGAAGCTAACGTTAACGTGCTGCAAGCTTGTTTCAAGCTTGCACTCTTGCCATGTCAAATTTGTTGCAAGCTTGCAGATTTTGCAGAGCAAACTTGCTGCAACTTTGCTGCAAACTAAAATTGCTATCTGGGTTTGTAAGAAGACGTTTTTTGAGGTCCGAACGGGGAACGTTTTAAGAATTTTATCTTAAAGCCCTACATATAACTTAAGTTAGAAGAATAAATTTTTTAATTTTTTATACGAATTTTTATTGTTACAAATTAAATCTTTAAGTTTCATGGGTTAATTATGCTGATAACGCGATAGCTAATTCTGGTGTTTATCTGCACGTGAATACGATTTTTTTTGTTAAATTTTCATAACTTAGTATTTACAATCAAGTGTAGATCTAGGAATCCGGTAGGAATGGGGACGGGGTGCTACTATAGAAAAGAAATTTCCGTGTTTTGAAATCTTAACAATTAAGAATAACTTGATTAAGATAATTATTAATTTCAAATTAATTAATTAAGTTGTAATTGATTAAATTTTGTATATTTAAATTTAATTTACTAAATATATACAGCGGCGGATCTTGGAATCCGTGAAAGATACTGTGGAAAAAACATTCTTCATATTATTAACTTTAAAAAAATGCTTTATAGTCAAATAAAATTGTTTCGCTTTAATTTTTTAACTCAAAAAGTTTTGTCTTCTTTACAAGATTGGACAATCTTCTTTACTTTTACTTGCCAAATATGTCAACCTAATCACACTTTTCCCTATTCGCTAGCCATATTTTGAATTCTGATTTTAATTAAAACTCCACATTTCTAAAATGACTGCCGTACTTCAAAGCTGCATGGATATCATTGTCCCTTTGATTTCATTCTTCGATTTTATAAGACCTTCCAGAGGTAAAAATCCTATAAAAATCTGGATTAAACCTTTACTCAGTACTGAAATAAAATAATTAACTATAGGCAAAAATATCACTCGTCTTACAGTGCGTATCAAAAGCTGAAGCACAGCAATAATCTTAAGATAAAATTATAAATATTCGCTTTCCCACCTCACAAATGGCGCTCAAATTTCAGTACACTCCTCGCTACGCCACTGGTTGAGACATGCAACGTTTTTCTGTCAAGGATGTGCATTTTCATAGTATTCGTAACTTGTGTTGAATTTGTGAAGTCTGGTAAGTTCTGTTTTAATCGATTTCTACCTTTATTAACTGAAATTTCATCTGACTTTCATATTTTGCTCTATCAAGCTTATCATATACCATAAGAAAGTTTTTTATAGTCTGTTAATAACAAAAACAGCGTTTGTTCATTGAAAATAATGAAAAACATATTAATAAATTCTCGACTTATTTATTTCAGTCGGCATGTTTCTAGTTAAAATAACTTTTTTGCATGCAACTAATTTCCATAAAATTGTTTGTTTTACCATCATGATTGTTTGCCTACTAATTGCATTGATTATGAAATCTGTTGTATCTTGTCTACTGTTGAAAATGGAGAGATAATATTGAAAATAGCTATACGAACTATTTGCTCATCGATACAAAAATGAACTATTTTTTGTATCGATTTTGTCATAGATACAAAAAGGATCTATTTTTGTATCTGTTACAAAATGTCAGTTTTGACGATGCGCTCTCACGTAAGTCAGAATCGATATTTCCTCTGAGCAACAAACATAGATTTACCGATATCGTAATCAGCAAGATCTTTATTTCGAGAAGTTTTAACTAAAAGCAATAATTACTTATATTTTACATTTAACTAAATATAAAATATTAAACACTATTATATACACCTAAATGCTACACTAAATATCTTTTTAATTCTTGAAAGTATATTAATATGGTATAATTATTTTAAAATCGTTTACAAACTAAAATACTGCGTAGGATTTCAATGTAACCCACGATTCTTGAAAATTTTTCTACTCTTGACCTAGGCCATAATTTCAGTGTTTGCATATATAATTGGTTTCTATAATAATGTCTTATAAAAATTCACAAATAAGGAAACGCATTTTTTTATTTAAATATAAAAATATAAGTGATATTTTCTTCACGAGCATTTTTAAAGTCGTGGAATTTTTCGTGTGCCTGTCTGGCACATCAGCTCCAGCTGAACAAATTTTTTTTTTAAATGGTGTTCATTTAGACAGTTGAAAGAGGAAAGCTGTCAGTGCCAGTTGTGAAAAAATTGCTGAGCATCAAGGCTAACTCAATTTTAAGCTGTTTAGAGTTCTACGGAAAAAATTATAAGACATTCCTACACAAAATTATCTCATTTTAAAGTATCTGCTGAAAGAAATTGAAAAAGGAAATGATATGGTTCTTATCCAGGGACAAGATAAAACTAAATATTAAAACAAAGCAAAAAAAAACCCAGTTTACTTTTTTTAATTACTGTGATTATTCTTTACCAAGTAGAAATAAAATTGCATCTTCTTTGTATTCTGTAGTCTTAATTCTTTTCATTTCCTCAAATTCTGTGCTAGTCTTATGGAAAAGGGTTGTTGGTAGACAAATAATATAATTTAGGCTGTAATGCACGCCGTTTCTGGATCAAATAATGTCCGAAAGAAGTCTTGCATTTCACGAATAACGGAACAATGGACACAAACAATCATCCGAAACCTGGACTGCGAAAAACATATGAATTATTTGATGCGTTAAACAGAAAATTTAAATCTTCATATGTTCCTGAACGTGAAGTGTCAATGGATGAGTCATTGCTGTTGTATAAGGGCCGGTTGGCCTTTAAGCAATACATGCCAAATTAAAGGTCGAAATTTGGGGTTCAATTTTACCAGTTGTGTGAAGCCCGTAGTGGATATATTTGAGCAGCTTAACCTACACGGGTAAAGGTATGCCTCTATGGCAAGAAGCCAGTAAATATTCGACAACAACTAACAGATATGACGCTTATTGAAACTCTTCTCGGTCAAGGCTATTGTACAACCTTAGATAATTATTATACTTCCTCTGAACTGGCTGAGACCTTGCTGTCCAATAGGACTGATGTTTATGGAACTCTAAGATCTCATAGACTTGGTATACCCCAAGAAATAAAAGCTAGAAATCTAAAAAGGAGAAATAATTGGATTCCAAAAAGGAAAAAAGTGCATTTTAAAATACATGGATAAGAAGCCAATTTGCATGCTCAGCACAATACACACAATTAATTTTGTTGAATAATGCAAAAAGAAGAAAAGTAATGGATTTGTTGAATAAATAATAACTAAAAAGTCTAAGGCTATTTTAGACTTCAATCGAACGATGAGAGGAGTGAACATGGCGAATCATTGCGTGTACTACCCAACGGTTCGAAATCAACAAAAGAAATATTATAAAAAGATTTTCAGGCAATTGTTAAACCAATGCGTCTGGAATGCATTTGTGCTTTTTAAAAAGTGTGGAGGTTTAATGACGCATGTAGATTTTAGAATGAATTTAGTGCAAAAAGGAAAAAGCTTATTGAAAACGTATGGGGAAAAGAAAAATTTGCAACATCTTGTAGCTGACAGTCTCTCTGGGCGCCACTTTTCTTCACATATTGAAGCGACAGGAAAAAAGAAAATGCCAGCACGAATGTGCATTGTGTGTAGAAAAAAGTGTGATGATAAGGGCCGGCGGGTGCGGAGATAATCCCGATTTGAGTGCAAGCGATGTAACGTCACACTGTGCATCGTACCGTGTTTCGAAAGATATCACTGTGAAAGATTTCTGAGTAGTGGCGGTTTTCCGAACAGGCGATCTCCTCGTGCCTTGAGACCACTGGGGGCCTCAAAATCTATTCAACGTACATCGCAGTGATAAACCAAGGACGAATTTGAAAAATTATGTGGGGGAGCGACCTCGAAACAGTTTTCCGCCTGTGACTTTATATTGTCAAAATCTGTCACTGTTTCTGAGACTTACTATTCTATTATTCTTCACAATATTGGTTAAATTTACAGTGGGATTTGAGACTTATAATTTTAATATTAAAATACGTTATATCCTACATACCATCCATCACATATTTTCTATACTTATTTGTATATATACATAAAAATAGGTTGTTAAACGAACCCTTATTCTTTATTTCTGACATCTTAAAAATCATACGAAAAAGAAAGTGCTTTTTTTAAAAATAAAATAAAATTTGTATTTGCTTGGATCTTTCAGCTTTCTTGGAGACAACTTTTCTAATTTTTGTTTTTTAACTGGAAAATGAATCATTAATCGAGTGATTGTGGAATGTGCAATAATATTATCTATTTTTCCCATGTTGAGCTGAAACTTTCACTTACTGATGGTCGTAACCCACAATGATGTAACTTTAGCAGAATCTTTCTGCAACCAGCATTGTTCCCTATCATTATAACATCATTACAGCCCAGAGAAGCGTACTTGATTCCAGCTGGTTTGGAGAGCTCTGATAATTCATATGCTTTATGCTGGAGAATCACACCACTAACATAAATTTCTTTAACCCTAGCACTTTTAAACCATTCTGAAAAAATTAGTGTTGTAGAATTTTGTTTGGAGGATATACAATTCTCTTAAATATCTACAAATTTATAAGTTCTGTGAATCACTCTTTACAACAATGTGTCTCCTTTTGTAGAAAAAGGAGCTTTGTTAAATTAAATTTATACTACTTAAATCACTGCTAGAGACAATTGAATTAAATTGTTAAAAAGTGCATTTAAATTTTTAATATGTGGTGAAAAATTATTGGTTATAAAACTAGTATATTCAAGAACCACTTAATGAAAAATTGTATAGCAAGATAATTTATAATGTTTTGATACTAAAAAGTGAACATAGCTTTTAAGATGCTGAAATGAGCTTGTTTTTGTTGGACGAAACTTCAATTTCTGTTCTTCACATTTACATAATGTTCGACTTATCTGCTTTTGGTGAAGAAGAGGATTTGAACCTCGGTTCTTGATTTGTTATGAAGTCATTCCAAAGATGGGAATGTTTAGTTATTGCATAAGTATATATAGCAGAATTGGAGTGATGTCTTATTATGATGAGTTATCATGATGATTATGTATGCATTATTATGACAGGTTTTCTTTATGAACTCGAGCTGAGTTCATTTATCAGTTTTAAATGTTTTTAATAAAATTAATTAGTCTTCTCAAAATTGTGGCTCCTTGTTATATCATCGTAAGAAACTGCTGCCACACTCTGCACCACCATCAGTTTTTAATTTTTGTTATCCCCTCAAAAGATGGACCTCCAATCATGGCTTCTGCCAGTACTATGGGTCATGTAGCTGTATGGGATCTCGAAAAGAAGCGTCTTCACAGCGAGATAAGGGAAGCGCACAAAGGAGGCATCTCCGGCTTGAAATTTCTGCCGAATGAACCGTTGCTTATTACTTCATCTAGTGATAAATCAATAAAGGTTTATTTTTATCTTCAGTAAATATTGTATTAATTTTGTTATGTGTCTGACCATGTATTGTATGGTTTTTTTTCTTTTTTCAAAAAAAAAAATGTTTTCCTCTCATGATATAGTTTATTTATCCTTTTTGCTGATTTTAACTGTTGTTTAATTTGGTTGCTGTGTTTAATTCTGTTTATCAACAGATTTTTATCCAGCGAACATGTTGCTGGATACAAAGTGTGCTGCACCAGTTTAATATTGAAATCAAATGCATTTTTTTATAATTTTTTCTGTAACACTGAAAATTTTTCATAATACCCTACAGAATTTTTGTTTAATGGTTCAATAAAAATTTTATTGCTCTACAATAAAGAAGCAAAACTTCTAGCTTAAGAAGTGGCAATATATTTTTATACATCCAAGTAAATTATAGAAAAGAACAGTAGTGTTTAAAACCTTTCATCATTGCTTATTTTTGAAGTTAAATTTTATCTGTAATTACCACAAAACTAAAAGAAAATTTTATTAAAACCATGCTTTAAGGCGGTCGTCTAAAGCTTATAATTCATCAAAATCATATCAGTACTGCTAATATGTATTGTTGAAGTCTAGAATTTTGTCAAAATGGTCCGACATATCACTATAAGTAATGTGTGAAACTCCAAAATTCTCAAAATGCTCTTAATATTTTTTAAAAATAAAAAAAAAACCCAAGATATTTATTAAATTTCCTTAATTTCTTTTAGAAGACAGATGGCGCCCAAAGTACCGGTCAGATATACTTTTGGACTCTTTCATAGTAATAAAAGCTAATTTTGTTCATTTTTGAAGAAAATAAATATACATGAAGAGTTTTAATATTAGTTTCTCAACGGTTAAAGATTCTTTTTAATGGAAAAACGGCTAAATTTTTTGAAAACCGATATTTTGTCCTGTGTGTTTAGTAATTCGGCAACCCTATGTAGAATAACCTTTGAATACAACAATCAGCTCTCTTTAGAACGTGAAAAGTCCCCTCCCCCCGCCGCCGCAGTTGAATTATTCTGTCCAAGAGCGAAAGTATGAAAAAAAGTTCCTCCATGTGTAGAAGTTTATTGGAGTTTCTTTTCTGCTATAGAGGAGATTCCTTCTCTGCGGTTTCTGCTGCTGCAATTAACCAGATTTCTTTTGTAGTGCGCTTATTATATACGTTAGTTAACTCCATCTATCTCTCTGTCTATACACTTGTAATTTTCATCAATAATAAATTCATAGATAAAAATAATAAGTAAAAGAAATATAAGATGTAAAGATTTGATTAAATATAATGTATAGAAGAATATTTTTGATATTTATTCTAGCATTTATGGCTACTTCTATAAATTATTTTCTTAATTGAAACTAATAATCACATCCCTTTTTCAAAGTTGCGATACAATGATGAAGGACAAAAACATGCTATTTATTGAAAGTGTAAAACGATAACTTTACCCTTGGGTACTAAATTCGAAAGAAAAAGAAAGTAACTATTTATCATCGAAACAAGAATTGTGCTTACATATAAACACAGCGACAGAAACACACAATTCTTCTCCATGCAAATAAACATTTAATAAAGCTTAAAGAACGATTACAATCATACTAAAATCATCAAATATAATTTTTTAAATTTCCCATATTTTTAAATACAGTAAATATTTCTAGAATCTTTTTTTCATTTGCTAGAACATAAGAAATATATTTACATTTCATTTTTAATATGGGTCATTTCGTGCTGTGTTTAAAAATTAAACATACATCAATTATGCGAATATTCAATTTTTACTTATTTTTTGGGGACTCGAATGAATCTACTAAAACTGTAGGAGAATAAGTATACTCTCTCTATTTATATATTTATAAAGAAAAGCGGAAACCTATGACATTTATGAAAAGCCTCATGGCCGAGCTTATTTTAATTCTACATTTACTTGTTTGATATCATTATTTTCAGAATTTATCTAATTTCAGTGCAATACATTTAGAATCTCAAAATTTGATTACATTTTAAAATTTTGAGCCAAAAAGTAGTGAATTATTATTTACACTTTTTGTTGCTGCATGCAAACTTGGCATCAATGAATCAATGAAATTCGTTCAGATAGTATTTTCTGAAGTTATCACCATAAATAATCGAAATTACAAAATAAAACGATTATCAGTGTATTTATACTGGAATTCCGAAATTACTCTGTGTTATACTGTTGTTTTATATAAGATTGAAGTCCAGTTTTTAAGCTACACGAGGGTGGTTTTGGAACGGATTTCGTAATTTTAAACATTCCATTTTAAATGTACCATTCTTCAAACTTCCACTCCACACTAACGTGAGGATATTATTTTCTGCTATAACTAGCAAGCATTGACTCTAGAAATAATCGAAATTTCAAGATAAAGGAACGTCAATGCTAAATTTTCAACTTACTCTTTGTCTACTCTCTATTATAGCGTTGTTTTATATTAGATTATCATCAAGTTTTTAAGCTATACGAGTGCAGTTTTGGAACATACCTTGTAATTTTAAATGTTGACCAGATGGCGAGAACAACTGAGTTGTCACGCCATTCTCCAAACTTCCACTCCACACCAACGAATAGTGGTTCAGTTTCAGTTTGTAGCACGACATATATCGAAATTTCGAGGTAGGCAAATAGCTTTAATTTCTTGAGGGTCGGTAGAGAACCGCTTTTGATCCTGAAAGCCATAAATTGTTTTATATAAACATGCAGTCTTAGGAGGGTTCACGGAGGTTAAGGTTGAGTTGGGGAGAATCTTTCGAACACTTGAGTCTTGTTTCTGTGAGACTTAGGATTTCGTTCTGTAAAGTCTTAAGTTGCTCTTTATCTATCTAATTTGAGATTTTTCATGATGTCTAATTCCAGCTCAGGTAAATGACATAATTTTTTACAGATTATTTTATTATTTTTCAATGATTTTTTGCGACTTTTAAAAGTCCTTTGTTTTCAATAATTTTCAACTTTAAAGTGAATTTAAAAAGTTTCAACACCTTGAAACTATCTTAAATCATCTCTATACTACAGGAATTCCCAATCTTTTTTCCCTCGCTTACCCCTTGATTATTCTTTTTGTTTCCGCGTATCCCCTACTATCATATGGGGCCCCCCCCCAACCATTCATCTTTGCAAAGAAGTTTTTATTGATAATGTTAAGGGCTTAGATTAGCTTAAGAGTGAAATGACTCGAATTTATAACATCTGCATAACTTATTTTATTTTTGATTCTACATTTTCTTCCGTTTTTACCATAGTATCAGTTCAACACCAAAGAAAAAGAAACCAGTTTTGTAATAATTTCCTTTTAACTTATAAGGATAGCTAAAAATTGCACTTCGTAATAATCAACTATTCAATTGGTATAGTTATTAAATAGCAAGAGTATTCACTTGGAGAAATAAAATTCAGCAAATTTTTTAATCGCTTATGTTTTTTTGTTTCCACCTTTTAACAATTTTGATTCCGCGTACACCCAACTGGTCCTTCACATACACCCAGGGGTACGTGTACCACAGGTTGGGAATCTCTGCTGTACTATATCTTAATTATACTATATCTATATCTAAAAATTAGCATCGATAAGCCCCGACATTTTCATTAATTTTTATTTTTTGCTATGATCTACATATGTCACTTAAGAATTTTCGCTTTTCTCTTCAATGACGCAATATATATATATATATATATATATATGAACACTGAATGGCATCAATAATATTTAAAATCAATTTCTATGTTTATTTCTGATTTAGTAGTTGACATAAATAGATAAAAAATGCGAACATTTTGGAACAGTGCAGATCGATATTTGAAAGTTTAAAGACAGATTGCTTCAGTGACAACCTTTCAAGCTCATTTTTCAGGACATCTACAAGGTCGGAAAAATTAGGAAGCTTACCACAAATAGTTTTTTTATAATTATCAAATAATATAAAACATAATTCACCCGATGGGAAACGTTACCTTTATCCTAGTTATTGAAATATCTTAGAAATATTTCCATGGAGAGCCTTCTAGAGATTGAATTCACATATTTTTTCGTGAAAACTGCAGCAATTTTAATCTTAAAAATAAGTTTATTTTAAGATTTGATAGTATTCATATAACATTTATATTATATAATAACGAATTTTTTTCACTTTTTAATTGTCTTGAAAGGCACTTGTACTTGTCACCGAAAGTATATTTTATCAGGCGATTGTATTAATTTGAGTTATGAGCGTACTTTGATGAACGTTCTAATAATCTCTTATATATTTCCTGAACGAAATCGTTATCAGACAGCTTTTCTTTTTATTATGCTGATTCATCCAAACGGGGATAGTGATAATTTAATAGCAACTCCAGAATTAATTTGTTTCTTCATTTTCAGTGTATTTTTTATGGGAGTTTAAAGCTTTCCTTTTTTACTTTCTCGTATACGAAGTATACAAAGAGAAAGTATTGTAATCGTCAAAAAATTCGAACGCGAGATTTTGACGAATCTCCACGTTTTAGACCTCCCCGAGCATGAAAAACACAATTTTGGAATTATGTCTGTCTGTGTGTCTGTGAACACGATAACTCGAAAACTATTAGAGCTGCTGATGAAATTTTGTATTTGATCTTTACACATAATTTGCAAGTTTCTATCAAATTTTGAACCGTCTATGGGATGTCTGTCCACGTACATGTGAACACTATAACTCAAAAATTGGAATAGCTAGGTGGATAAAATCTGGTACACAGTTTTATCATTATGAATGTACATCCGTATAAAATTTTGGGCCAAATCCGTCAAAAGAGTGACTGTCTATCGGTCTGTATAATCGCAAACTTGTGAACACAATAACTCTTTAAGATAATGACTTAGATGCATGAAATTTGGTATGTGACCTTCTAACCTTAATTGTAGATTTGTGTCCAATTTTCGTTTTAGTCCGTTAAAAAAAGTTGTTCAATTTGCATATTTGGTCCAAAATGTACATTGCGACTTTGTGTTGGCCAGTGTTTCGCTTATTTCACTCAAGTTAGTATGGTTGGCCAGTGTTTCGCTTATTTCACTCAAGTTAGTATGGTTGGCTTTTTATGTTGGCAGTCTACGAAGGAAATTGTAGCGATCGGCAAACACGCACTTCGGAAATTATGGCAACCCCCTAAAACAAAACTTCGTTCTGACATTCTCCAGATGGACGCCATTTATTAACCAGAGATATGGTGAAATCTTGTGTGATATCTATAGTAAGATTTCGTATTCAAGAACATTAAATAAAGTTGGGGTACCTCAGTGCAAGTAAAAATTCATAACATACGAAATTTTGTTTGCAAAATATTAAGTTTTTGGGAATTCTTAAATTTTGTATGTTTCATTGTAAATCACCATTCATAATCTTTTTCTCAAAATAACCAACCCTTGGGTAAATGGTAAATACCCAAAAAATATTTACCTACCCACTGGTTGTGTACTCACCCCACAGTACTGGTGGTATGGTAGAAAGTTTCTGGTATGGTAGAAAGTCAAACCAGCGGGAGGCCACTCCCGCTGGTTTGTTTATAGGAACAATTTCTGAAATAGTAAAGGAAATACCTGATGTAACCGTAGCTGTGGTCATAGCCGTCGTTTGTTCTGGGGACAGGAAAAAATCATGACAAGCAAAGTAGAGTTACGGTCGTGGAAAGCTTTCTTAAGAAAAATTGTAGAAAAATGTAATTTTTTCACTTTCAATTTGGCAATAATCACTTTATTAAAAAAGAATGTGTTTATGGACCCGATTTTAAAACTAAAAGTGTGTGACAATAGGCTAAAACCTAGAAATACATTAGCATCACGTAATTTTGACAATAATAGTAGTTTCCCTTTACATATTTCTTTATTCATTTTTGCTTCCTTTTCAATGAGAAAACTTAACCTAATTGGATATTTTTTAAAAAAAGAAAAATAAGCTTTAAAAATAATTTCAGGGGGTGCTGCAGCTCCGTAGCCCTAATGGATGAGCTGCCACTAGATAGAGAAGACCTCGAGTCATCTGATAGGTATTTCCTTATCCAACTCTATTGTCCAGAAAAGAAAAAAGAATGCAACCTATTTATCTGAGCTGAAAAAGGAAAGATCGATGTGTTAGAAAATATGGGGAGACGACGCACTGTCGAATACCCATGCTCTGTAAAAGCATTTTTTAACATTTATATGAGTAGGAGCCAGTGGCGAATCCAGGATTCGAGTCGGGGCGGGGGGCTGAGATCATCAAAATTTTGTGTCGTAGTGACGAATGTCAAACCTCATGGCTTATGTTAACCAAAACACTTTAACTTTACAGACGTTACTCACCTGACAATAACAAGGTGGCAACAGAATCTGGAAATCAGGGATATCAGGGAAAAGTCAGGGAATTTTATCGATCTGGAAATGTCAGGGAAATTCGAAAAAATATCTAAAAATCAGGGAAAATTAATAGTTACTTGAGTTATTATTTATAAATTAGTATCTTATGTCTAGAATTATTTGTAATAATAAATGGAATTTAAAAAAAAAACTTATAGTCATTTATAAAGGCATAAGTTTCTGATTAGAACAATTAATTTCTTATGATTTGTTAAAGAATAATGATTTGAAGTAATATTTTGGCAGTTTCTCTTGTTTAAATCTTCGCTAAAATATATATTATTAGGTACGTATAATTATACTATTTTTATATTTATGCTGCAATATGTTATTCTTGTACTCATGAAAAGAGCATTAATTAGTTATTGAACTGTTTTAAAGTTTTGAGCAAAGATCATAATAACCTATACTGTTAATATAATTTAACTTGTGTTGCAAAGACTAATTTTAATGTTTCTTAGAATTCTTATGCAGTTTTAGAAGCAAAGTATTGTGTTAAAACTTCCAGTATTTTTTACATATAAGAAATGTAAAATATTGTTTTAGTAGCTTATTTTTTATATATTTTTTTCATATTAATTAACTGGTAAAAGTGTTTTTAATAATGTATATTGTACACATACAGTGATTCTGAGTAGGGAGAAAGCCAGGAAAATAATATAATTAGTAGCCTTAAAACAGGGAAATGTTGTAAGTTTAGTCAGGGAAAAGTCAGGGAAATTTTTTTCACAGTTTCTGTAGCCACCCTGAATAAGAATCAGAAAGAACACCACAATAATTTAATAAAAATACAATGAAATAACTAGCCAAAAAAATGTTTTCGACCACATCAACACTACTAAGTGGAATGGCTAGAAAAGTAGGAAAATTTTCGAGCCTGTCAAGACAGAAAGCATTATTGTCACGATTTTTTTTATTTTTTAAAAATGAAAATAAAGAACAAATAGTTGTAGTTATTTTAAATAAAATCGAGAATTTCGGTTTAGCCTTAGGAGCGCTGCAGCCCACTAGCCCCCTCCCCCTCCATGATTCGCCACTGGTAGGAACCAAGACGAAACAACATTATTAGCAGAAATTGTTGCCATTCTAGCATAACTAAAAAGCAACATGCTAAAGAATTTTCAGTGTAAAAACATGTTATTTTAATAAATTACATCGTTTATAAGCGAAATACGTGCAATCGAAGCCTATTTAAAAGAACCTGAAGACATTTTTTCGGGGGGGGGGTCATAGTATGGCGTAGAAAACCAAATATGCAATTTGAACGCCTTTTTGTGAACCGATTGAAACAAAAATTGGCAGCGGATCTACAACTAATGTTAGCAGACCTCTCACCAATTTTTGTTTATCTTAGTCATAATGTTTAGGAGTTACTGTGTTAAAAAGTATGCTATTATACAGACCAACAGACAGTCAACCCTTTGATTGATTTGATCCAAAATTTGATACGGACCTACATTTCTGTTGATAAAACTGTGTACCAAATTTTATCCATCTAGCTATTTAAGTTTTAGAATTATCGTGTTCACATGAACTCGGACAGACAGACTTCCAGTGGACGGATTTGTACAAAATTCGAATAGAAACTTACAAATTATGTGTAAAGGTCAAATACCAAATTTCATTCCTCTCGGTCTAACCGTTTTTGAGTTATCATGTTCACAGACAGACATGATACCAAAATTGTGTTTTTTGGACTCGGGGAGGTCAAAAAGAGATTCATCAAAATCTTGAGTTCGAACTTTTTGACGATTGCAATACTTTATCCTTATATACTTCGTAAACGAAAAAGTAATAAAGTTTGTTTGCAAGTAAAGAATGGAATAAGAATATTAATTTTAATTTTTTTAGAAATGCTTTTACTGAAAATTGTAGCAGTAAAACAGTTAGTAGTTTTCTTTTATAATTTTGAATTTAATTATATAATTGAAATATGTTTTTTAACTTTCTGCTTATTTCATTATTGATAATATTTAATGATATCAATTCAGATACGTGTCATGTTGTTAGCGAATCCTATGAAAATAAAATTATCAACTTCGGGTTGTACTTTCAAGAATTCAATTGAATGAAAAGACAGCATTAAAATGATTTGGAATTTAATTTGCTTTTATGTCGTAATTTTTTTTTGTCAGAGTTCAATATTGTTGCATATTTAAGACCTTTTTTTTTTCTTTCATTTATATTACAAGATTTTGAGAAGTATGTAGAACAGAAATACCTTTTAGATTGCAAAAATAAACCAATAATATTTTGAATTTTAGAGGGTCATGGTTCTAACTTTTCAGAGACTATTCACGTCTCTCCTTCCTGGCCTATCACCTATGCATCCTATTTAATTCGTTAGGAAAAACAGTGATATATATTATGTATGCTAATCCAGAATGAAAGCAACACTCTTCTATTTCTTATAGGTGTTACTGACAATGTATGAAACGCCGGCATTCTATAGAATACCTAGGCATTTTATAGAATGCCGGGCATTTTTAGCAAAGGCATTTTTAGGCATGCAGGGCATTTTTAGGCAAAGAAATTATTGTATACTTCCCATAGGCATTGTATATAATATCTAGCCATTCTATAGAATGACAAATGCTATTTAGGCAAAGTATGAAAAAATATAATAAGGCTATTATTTACAAGATGTGCATTTCTCAAAAATGCAAATGTTATTTTGAAAAAATAAGAGTGCCATAAAAAATCTTTTATTCAAAATACGTAAAGTAAATTGAAAGTTATACATATCGAAGTTTTTGTCTTTTTTATTAAAGAAAATAAAATGTGAACCTACATGTTACATCAAGGAAGGAAATAATTTTATTTTGATTTGCACTTAATTTTATTTCTTATAAAATCGAATGGATGATGTCTTTCATACTTTGCCGCTTTGTCATTCGGGTTTCAATAGAATGCATAGGAAATGTGCGAAATGTTAATCGCTTCATGCCTTCCAGTTTTATGCATTCTATAGAATGCCAGCTTTCATATATTGCCGGTAACATGTGGATTGATTTGAACTTCCAATTGTCTTTAAAGTATTTCTGTAAAGCATGGTTCTTTCAAGGCAAGATTGCAAATCTTTTTATGTTAGTAAATAATATACGTATAAAAAATTAAATTAAATTTGAATACGATAAAAAGAAATCTTCACATGGTGTCATGAAAATTTAAATTCAGCAACGAGATCTCATTAGAAACTTGATATTGTTCTTTTTTTGTTAAGTATATATTTTAATTTTATTGTTCATACAAATTAAGCATATAAAATATTTGAAGTTCAAGTCTTATGCCTGACGAAAGAAAAATGATAATTTATATGTAAGAATGTTTTAAATCACTTATTTTTACTTTAATAATTATTTCTTATGATTATAATTACGGCTATTGTAAAATTCAAAATTGATAATTGAATTGCAGTGTATTTTGTTAACTTAAAAAAAAAGGAAAATTAAATTAATTTTAACAAAAAAAATTATTTTAGACTCAATTTTCAAAATGCATATTTCACAGTTCAGGTTGCAGACTCAAAAATATTATTTTGATAAATATAATTCTAAAAATGGCTTTTTACGAAAAAAAGTAGCCGAATCTGCCGTAAAGCATCCTACCATTATTTTGTTTGCGATAAGGAAACACGTTTAACGGTTTGCAACAGGAGCTTATTCACCCACCCACCCCTCTTTGCTTATTCATGCGTAAACGAAATTACCCATACACGATTACAACTACGTAGTAATATGCATGTGCTCTGATGATATCGTCAATGTTATGTACAGAGAAAATTTTCCAAGATTCAGTCAGAGCTCATGCGTACAAAATTTTTTCAATTCTCAGAAGGCAATGCAGGGTAACAAGATATGTAGACAAATCGCTTTCGCCGAATTGCGATCAGCGACATCTAGTGTTGAAAGTCGACGTAAAAAACTTTCAGACGACCACGTTAAAAACAAACCTACTCAATATGGGAGGGGAGAATCCAAATCTTCATACTTTGGTTTTCAACACTGGAAGAACCAATGAAAACAAATTGAATTTCGTTAGAACAATGAAAAATATTTTTGTAAAATATGCCTAAAAATATTCTTAAAAAGTGAAAATTGGGGTGGCGGCTGAATTGGTGTTAGAAAAGGTAATTTTTTGAACTTTGAGCTGGTGTACAGAACATTTTTATGTTATAATATTTTTGAAAGTTATCAAGGAAAAATGCCAAAATGTTTAATTTTTAATCAATTAAAAATCTAATTTATAAAAAAAACGTTCTTATTGGCGCATTGCCACCATCCAAAGTATGTTTGTTTGTGTGGTCAAATTTTTTAAATCTTGGTCCTGTGGACTGCCAACACATAGACCAACACATAGACACACACACATTCTCCTTTATTATTAGCAGAGTTCTATATTCTATTGAAGCATATGATGAGGTTATTTTCTCAAACATAAATTGTTTCTGAAACGTTTCTTTCACTTGCAACAGTCTTATTTCTCTTAATGTTCATCATAAATGAAAGAAAATGCTGGCAGGGAAATATCATCACTAGTAAAGTTGTCATATGTACTGATATGCTGACTTATTGTTAAAAATTTTTAATTTATAGTAATGTATAATGCTTACAGAACTCAAAACAATTTTAAGAACAGTGTTTATACAAGCATTTAAACTACCCTTCAAAATTCAGTTCACCATCATTATCATTACTGAACCAAAAGCAAACTGAGAAGCTTGTGTGCTATTTCATCTGGTTACACATGGATGTCTCCTATGATTGGCCAAGAAAATAAAGAACAGTTAATCTTGACATGTTCTCTTTCCTTATGAGGTGTAGTTACTAAGTAACATAGAGAAGGAATATACATAAAGGGCTTGCAAACCGTTGCTCGAGTAAAATCACTTGACTTGCGGACAGATCTTCAACTCGGAGAACGTTCTCTATAGGATTTGTCATATGGAAAGCACATTGACAAGTCGACAACAGCGCATTTATTGAAAAAAATGGTTGTTGCAATGAGAAAGGAACTAAAGGCTCACCCTATTCATTCGACAGGAATGTTAGCATTTATTTATCTGCTTCTTTTTTCTATTTAACTCTTTTTAAAAAGAGTAGCATTGCATAACATCATGGAATATTCAATGTTTATTTGTTATTATGAACACTTTTTGGTATTATTTGATTTCTTGAGAACAATTTGAATATCCGCAATCTCATAGAAAACATTTTTGGAGCCATAAAAATTTTGTATTCTATGCCAAAATGAAATATTTTATGGTTTACACAAAAATGCTGTTTGGCGCCTTAGATCCGTGTTTTGGCGCCTTCTGTTCTTCCGTGTTTAGAAAGTTGTTTGTAGTTACTTGTATGCAGATTGTGTAGTTCGTTTATTTTAGATTAATATTGTTAATATATTACAAGTGAGTAGGTGACTCTTGGTAGCTGTTTAGTTTAATTTTGATTTGCAGAGTTTATTTATTTGAATTGGAAACAATACACTTGTACGTTTGTGGTAAATTTAAAAACGTAATTTTAATAACGTTAATAATTATTTTTTATTGAATTATTTATTTTTTAAATAATGGAGATGTTTTCATTCGAGTGCATCAACATTTTAGAATAGGAATTGTTGAATAACTTTTTAGATATTTCATTAGTTTTGCTTAAAGATAGTTTAAAGCATGAGTATTTGTTTAATTTAAAATATCCGCCTAATCTAGTTATAATACGTTACATCAATGCAAAACATGTTTAAAATGATGTACACGTTACTTTCGCAAGACTCACATCTTATAAAAAAACGTTTCCTAGGACATAGAAACCAAAAGTTAATTTTTACTACTTATAATATTGCATACTATGTAGTATATGTATATTTATCAAATGTAGAAATAGTATCAAAATTTAAATTAATTGCATTTTCTAGAAATGCACTTTAAATAGTGCGTTTACGTTTTAAAATGTGTTTTTATAACAATATAAATGAGCACCTAAAGGAGTAGAACAGTATACTTCTTACGCATCCATTTTGGCAAATGTAATTTTTTAAAAATTTGATTGTTAAAACTTCAATGTATAAACATGACTTCGGGTTTTTCTTCCAATTTTCTTTTTTAGTTTTCCACAATATGAAAAAAAGGAGAAAGGAATCGGAAAAGTCCTTGCACGGAGAAAATTTTAAAGCAACCAATTCAGCCAAGATTTGTTCAAAATATTTCGAACAGGGTTTTTTTAATCTTTTGCATTACTTCGGAAAAATTTAAAGTCAGAAAAGTAGCAAAAATTGGCAAGTCGATACCTGAATAATCACAAATGCAGTATTTGTAGCAAATTTAGAATAATTCGTTTGTTCTGCTTATTGGGTTAAAAAAATGAAAGCCTGAAATGTTTGCACTACGCAGGCGAAGATATCACCAAGATTGTTTGCGTTTCATGGTGATATGAAGCCAAATGTGGTTTAACCGTGGGTATAAACGGAAGTAACTCGTACAACAACTTTTTCAACCGCTTGAATAGGAACGCTCTCTATGTATATTCCTCCTCTATGCTAAGTAATGAGTTAAGGTACAGATTGCCCATATTTTCATAATACAGGTTATCTATACTATGTAGCATATGCTTAAACTCAGAAATATCCGATAGTTGATATATCATTTATTTTAATTTTGTACATAGATCTCAAATGAATCTTCATAGTGGTACTGTCTATTTTTTGATTATTATTATGATTTCTCCTTTGATTTTCTGATTCTACGACCAAGATCCAATTCTGTTGGGATTGTTATATTTTTTTACTTAGTGTTTTTGTGTGTTTAATTTCTTGGTTTTTAACTTACTGGAATCTGAATGAAATTGTTACAGACTATAACATAAAAAAAAGATAATAATAAGAAAAAAGTAAGAGTAAATAAGTAAGAGTAAATAAGTAAAAGTAAAAGTAAATAAGAAGCATCTGTTCAAACGATAGAACATAATGAGATAAATTATATTTTGGTATAATATATAACTTCTAGTTGTAATTACTTGACATTATAGTCACAATTATTATAAACTTTTCAATATTCAGAATATGATACTTATTATAATTTTTTCCATTGTGAAAGAATGCTGTATTACTTTAATTATTTTATGAATACACTCTATATTGGTATTTCAAAGCAATTTGAGATGAGCCTCGTTTCTTTCCTTTTGATGTATAAAGCAGTTTTTGTAATAAATGTAATATAATAATTTATTTGTTCATAATTCTCATTAACCATGATATTGATTTATTGTAAATGCACAATCCTTTGCTTTTTTCAATTCATATATTCCAATTACATGTTGTAATGCCTATAGATGTTGGATGTTGGAGTTTTGCCTGATGACGGAGTGCTCTTTAAGAAGGACACAGTGGCCTCAACTAAATTTCAAGTTTTATGTGGACATCTAGTATTGGAAGAACATTTGGGGATGTAGATTATTGTAATTCTAGGAAGTAAACACTACAAAGTTGTATGTTTTTTTTTCCAGTTCTTTTTTTCCAAGATCTTTTTAGCAGCATAATTAACTTAGCCTAATTAGTTACCAATTTAAAATTAGTTGGATATGCAGCTAAATTAATTTTTTTTTGATTCAAAATACTCATTTTGCCTACTAAGCAGTAGTTTATTTTATCTCTCCCTCAGTTACTGCACTGACTTGTTGTTTTCCGTGCGTAATCCAAAACTCAAAGTCATTCTGATATTCCTCCCTTTAGCAGTTCATTTGCACTTTTTTACTGAAAAGGGTGATAACACGATCCTCTCTTTAATAAATCTTTCCTGTAGAGTCAACTTATTTGCTGTAAAATAATTACTAATAGGCTATTAAAACTAATCCGTATTTGGGTGCCTTTCTTAATGACAACCCAATATGGAAGAACCATCCAGTTCAGATTTACAGAGAAGCTAATTTCTGTGAAAATTGTGGGTCGGCTCCGAGGTGGTGTGGTTTATTTTAAATTCAATTAAATTAAATTCCCGCAGTTCCCTTACACAAAAAAACTGGTGCAAAAGAAAAGAGATACCAGGAGAAAAGAAAATTTCAAACCACTTCCCAGGAGACATGTTTAAACTAAAAAAAGATCAGACTTATTGGACTTTAAAAATAGTAACACAGACTATACAGAGTAAGCAGGGGCGGAACCAATGGGTTTTGGACACACATGAGCACCACAAATAATACCATAATGGTAAAATTAAAAAAGGCCAACGGTACAAATAACGACAAAAGCTAGAATACTTAGAAAGGTCCTGAACTGAATAAAATAAGTCATATAGAAAGCAAAAGTAAAGGATCATATAAAAGCGACCGCTCCCGTAGTGCGAGGGTTTAGATCTTTCTCTATAAAACTTTCTAACAAATACTAAAAGGACTAAAATAACATAATGAACAAACCTAAATTTGGTTTACAACAGTTTAACAAAATCTGATTTCAAATTCCTGGCAATACTTTTCAAAGCAATGAAAGCAAAAAAAAAAACTCTTAAAACAAACCACTGGAATACAAAATTTTACAACACCCCAAATCCACAAGATTGGCACAATTAAAATTTCAAATACTCTACAAAAGGAAAAGTCTGAAATAAAAATGACAAAGGATTAAAGTCAGAGATAAAATATTAAAATGCAGTAAATGCAGGGACCCCAAACTGCAGATCTGCTCCCCGGAGGGATACCTCATGCCTAATGTTACACTTAAAATTAAACTTAGATGTAACTGATGAAGGTAGCCCCTTGGCGGAATATACAGAAAGAGGATTTACAGGTACAAAGAGATTCTATTACTAATACAATAAAATAAAACTTAAAAAACTAAAGGGAGGCGGTATACGTAAAATCTAAAGGTTAAAAAACATGAAAACATGATCATGAGCTAGTTGGGTCTTCTAAAATATATATATATATATATATATATATAATCCAACGGCGCAGATAACAATCTATAAAATTAAAAAATAACAATAAAACATTAAAAATATTTTAAAAAATCCAAATCTGGAAGACCATGCAGATTAATAAAATTAAAGCGAAATAGAAGTTTCGCAACAGTCAAAATCAAATGAGGAATAAACTAAGAAAGATGTAAAACCCAGGCCCAGAAAAAAAAGCTTCAGAAAGAATACATGGGTTAGGGGATCATAATTTCACCACTAATCCTAAAAAGCCCTCACTAATTTTTAGCCCTACCTGTGGTTCGAGAACCAAAGCTTTTTTTTGGCTGTGCATCTGCAGGCTAAAATTTTAGAAAGTCTTTGGTGAGTGAACACGAAAACACGTTCACATCACTTACCTCCCCACAGTACGAGGAGAATCCAGAAACTTAAACAGTTAGAATAAAGGAAGGACCAGCTGAAAAAGTTAAAATTGTAGGTAGTTAAATATAGAATCGGCTTTGTCAGCCGGAAATCCTGGCTCTCTCTGCCTCAGCTGGGAGATTGTAATTCATGAAGTATTCGTTCATTCTGTTTCGAATTTGCTGTTTGAGAGCTCATTAAAAGATAGGCAGCCGGGAGCAGAACCAATTCTCTGTCCCTAGTTGGTTGTATTTGGGTGTGACGTACATTTCCTAGAGGATGCAACATGGGCATAACAGGAAGAGGCCAGAAATGAGATGTCTAGCTTTAAGGGCTCCTGTTTGACGACCGGGCAGACACAGTCACAAGGTTCAAGCTCTGGATGGCAGGAGAATGGGTATTAAGCTCTTAGATATTGGTCATAGTTGTTCTGGAGGGGCCCAGGTACAGCAAATGGATCACCTCCAGTTTCAACTAAACACAGTTATGTAAGGTTTGAAGAAAATTGGAGCAGTATTATCATTTATTTTGTTGAAGGTACATGACTGATCTCATTGTAAATTCTGGACCGTCGTGTACCTCGAAATCAGCTTCTTATAGGTGGATGGCAAACTACCGTTTTCTTCTTCCAGGAGTCTTTACGATGTTAATGTTGCGAGTAAAGAAATTGTTAATGATGATTTGTAGATGGGTGACGCAGCTAGATCTGGAAAAACTTACAAAACTCAGCCTTTTGCAGTAATGTGAAGGGCGGGATACCAAGTCGGGCAATAAGAACGCTGATGAATGAAAGTAGTTTTGCCGGCCCTCGGCCAAAGCGCAACAGAAATACGTTGGCGAAGGTGGAGCCGAAAATGTGTGTATTTCGTGCGCTTCGCTAAAAGCTCATAAAGGCTATCTGCTATCGACTTACTCTGAAACAATTAGAAGCATCTCAATCATATCGTCGCTGTAAACCTCTTGACTGGCTGTCTTTATCGAAATATTCCCTCGTAG
This sequence comes from Araneus ventricosus, assembly GCA_013235015.1. Taxonomy (NCBI): domain Eukaryota; kingdom Metazoa; phylum Arthropoda; class Arachnida; order Araneae; family Araneidae; genus Araneus; species Araneus ventricosus. Next base: position 63 of record BGPR01016558.1, on the reverse strand, counting down.
AAAATCCTCCTTTCCCAAGCTTCGACACAGTGTACAATCAACTGAGCTCATAAATGTCTTCTT
>BGPR01016557.1:0-34282 GCA_013235015.1 Araneus ventricosus | reverse complement strand
AATAAAGAATACGGTTGCATTCTTGATAGAAGAGCGTCAGCTCAGTACACTTAACAGGGATAAAGAAATCCGCATTCTGAAGAGAATAGAAAAGAAAGATTTAATTTACTTATCAGCATGTGGAATAGTTGATTTTAAAAAGAGTTTCCTCTTGACTGCACTTGGAACTCTTCTGACCTACGGATTACTTATTATGAATTTAAACTGAATTGTTAAAATTTTCAGTAGTTTCGCAATATTTAATTTTGGGATTTCAATATTTCATTAAAACAGTTCCCAGTCTAGAACTAGTTCTTCAGCTAAACCTAACCAGTGTTCTTACCAGCATTACATCACTAGCAAAGGAACTTTAATACATGATGCTGAATTTAAACTGTTTATTTGATGGAAATTAACTGGAATTTTAGTTAAAATGAGACGCTCATTAGAAGAAAACAAAAACAAACGAAAAAACAACGTGAGACAAAAATATTTATTTATTCTGAATCAGCAGAAATAAAACGAGAAGGAGAGCAGGTCCATATAGCGAAAACTCAATAAGATAAAACATTTTTTCAACAGGTTTAGGTTGACAATGAACAATATTTTAGTCACTTATCAGAAAATGGAATTGATGTTGACATCCATCTCGAATCCACAGGCTTCTCCATCATCCTCGAGATAGTTTCTATAAATATTGCATAAAAAATGTGTCAAGGCTTCAAAGAAGCGAAGAAAATGTCTAAACAGTTTATTGTGTTTAAATAAGTTCGACTGACATCCCTTTTTGGAGTTATAAGAAGATATTTCTGGACTGCCTCTTCATTCTGAACCGCGCTCAAATGAAAAGGAACACTTGAGCCAGATTCACGCCACTAAAAGTGAGGCGTCTAACCTCACAAACCTTGTACACGATGGATTTTGGTGGAACCTAGTCTCGAATCTGTGACCCTCCTTTTCCGAGGTCGTGACTCTGCCACCAGACCACCGAGGCCTAAGTCAGAAGTATTTGTGACATACTCTGTAACGTCTTAATCAAAACTAACCTAGACATAATCTTATCGTTGAACATTAAACGTGACGATCCATAACATTAGGTTGCCTAATCAGGTGTGAACATATAAACATCTGGGAAAAAAATCGTGGCCTTTATTTGATCGAGAAAAATCATACTGCAACAGTGGTACTAAAAGTCATAAAAACTTTATGTTGCCGGACTAAAAATTAGCTATCCTTCACCGTTTGAGAGAATGTCAAAGATTTAAAAGTTTGTGCAATAGAACTGTCCTGCTTGCAACAAATATTTGGGAACTTCGATCTGAATAAGGATTAAAATTCTGACCGATCAGCCTGATCACTAAAATTTATGGCCGAAATCATGTTTTTACACTAAAGTCATCATTTTGTTTATTTGTTAATTGCACTGAATAACAGTTTATTTCTGTTTATTGCAAAAGAAAGATTCACATAATTTGCTATGTTCAATCCACCTTTTTTGAGCAAATGAGTAACGTAATTTTTTCCGGCATTTTCAGGGTTATTTAATTTTTGTACTTTTATTTGGTTGACAAGGGCTATGTACTCAAACTTAGTTAAATTAAAATTAAGTACCACTTAAATTTGAAAACACTATTATTAGCAATTTTTTCATGTTTTAAATGTTTCTTGCAGGTATGTATGCTCAATCTTTTTTCTCACAGTTGACGGACTGACTCATGAGTCAACACCTCGTCAAACCTTTTATATGAGTATTTGGAATGTACTAAAACAAATTTTGTTGCTTTTCAACCGTTTTGTTTAAAAAATGATTTTTAAATCTAAATTTTTTAAAACGCGAGATAATGAAACATACTTTCTTGAAGCTGACCAGAAATTAAATATCATATAAAATTTTCGTAACTATATTTATATAAAAACTCCTTATATAGATATTAAATTAAAATCAATAAAAAAATCTGACTTTGGTAGTTATGGAGGAGGGAGGGCCCGTAAATTGATTTGCCTAAGGGCTAATACAAGACTTAATATGGACCTGTTGTGTTCTGTTCTACATTTTCTGAAATTTAAAATAAATATATCAAAGAATACTACTTGGATAGTGAGCTTATGATTCTTGAACTTCCATAGTTTTTTTTCCAGTTTTATATCACAGATGTGAATATTTTCAGTTCAAATATTGGCAATTTCATTTATTTTATTTTCACATCATTCATCTCATTCTTTGGTCCTTTTATATTGCTTTTTTGTTAAAAGTTTACATTTTTCTGTTTTCTTTAAATAAAATTGTTTAAAATAATTGTACACCCTTTCCCAATTACAACCTAATTTTAATAGTTCCTCTCTTAAAAATTTATTGTTTTGTCCTTTTCAGATCTCGGTTCAAAATTACGAAGTACGACAGAAAATAGTACTTTTGATGCTTCAAAACTAGACGCTAGTATAACTAAAATAAGCCATTCGTGTCGTGTACCTTCAAAAGTATCCATCACCACTTTTCAAAAATACGGTTTTTTTTAAGGATTATATGTCCATTTCACCCTCTTAACATCTCACCATCATGAATTGTTAACTAGAATGCATTGCCGAAACTCTTCGAATGCATGCAGTTTATTTTTCAAATCTCATTTTGACTAGATGTGACAGAAAATCCACTTTTCTCAAAATTTTCCTTATTTGGAGATGGCCACTTTTGCAGCTACACGGCACATTTGTTACTAATTGTGTCTTATTTCATTCGAAAAAATTTGAGCTGGTGGTAAAGGGAATTAATATGGTTCAAATTAAAGCAGGAATTCTTTCGATTAAAGAAATTTTTAAGAACCTATAATTTATCTTTGATATTTTTTTAGTTGAAGAGGAAGAATGTCAGGAAAAAACTCTAATGAAATTATAAACACTTTTGTTTCGTTTTCAAGTACGAGATAAATGGAACGAATCTTTTATTTATACACTTCTAATGTATCAAAAGTTTCACAGAAACAACTCTTTGAATTCGCCACTCTGTTGTTCTAGAAAGCAGAAACAAATGATAATAACACGCGTCAGAAAACACGCACGTGAGGCCGGCCGAGGTTTGGATACGGCCGCCGCTAGGAAACGGCGAAGAACCGCTGTTTTGGCCGTAGACTTAGAGGCGTCCGCCTCGTTCCTCGAGAATCTAGGGGCCTCAAATCCATTTGACGTATATCATAGTGCTAATCCAGATAGAAAAGAAGGTTGCGGAAATTTTGCCATTTAAATTTCCATAGGCTGTCCGCGAAAGCATTTCCGCGCAAACCGTTTCGAAAACCATTGCCGCAAGGTTTACGTAGGAAAGCTTTTTATGAACTACCTCACCAACAAGGTTTGAACGACAAGTACGCGAAAGCATTTCCGCGCAAGCCGTTCCGGAAACCATTTCCCGCAAAATTGACGTAGGGAAGCTTTTTATGAAGCACCTGTCCCCTTATGTGTAGCCCCGTCTGTTATAGGGGTTAGTGTGCTTGCGTTCTAACTGTATGAATGCGGGTTCGATCCCCGGCTCGGAGGAATTTTGGAGTTTTGTCACAATCTACAACGAAATCATACAATTAAGTTCAATTATGAATTATAATCAAATTAATAATTAAGTTTTGATTAATTAATATTCCTAATTGATTTAATTAATTAATTGACATTCCAGATAACTCTTAGATGATGTCAGAAGAAGGGAAGAAAAAGGGGTATGGACCCCTCTTTAGGAGTACGGCTTCGAAGAGGGTTCTATTTTGTCTGCCGAAGGAGCGCTCTTAACAACCTTTTGAAAGGCCTGAAACAAACTTGAGGAAAGCCTGAAACAAGCTTGTAATAAACACTTGGGGAAATCCCACTAAAAACCTTACAGGAAACCTTGTTTCTTGTTGACTAGCGAATCTTTCCGCTACCTTGCCGAAAGGTTCAACCCTTGTCATGGAAACCTATGTGACAACCCTTAACCCTTGCCGACTACAAGGTTTCCAAAACCTTTTTGACAAGCTTTCCTTGCTATCTGGGAAGCCGATGGAGAATTTGCGATATGGGGCAGGGAAAGAAGCCTCCAAGTAATTCTGCGTCTTTGGCCTCCTATCGCCAAAATCCGCCACTAATATCCGGGGAAATGAATCGACAGAGGCGATCCCATCAGATGGCCTGTACGATCCCCAGGCGATTCCTTATAACAACATGAAAAACTTTGATTAGGAAACCATTGCTACTCATAACCAAAAGCTTGTAGTAAAAGAATTTGAAGCAACTGCACGCGTTCGCGAGACGCCTGGCACCTTTGAAAATGCACTATGGTCCATGCATCAGTGCTTCAAGCGTGTATCTCTGCGGACGGAGATGCCTTTGAACACTTTGCGTATTCCAAAGGTACGTTATTGATACTCCGCCCTAGTTGCTATTGAATCTGCCGTGCTGAATACAGTTTGTAATGTTGTTTTCTATTCATGCCACTGTATTGTTGTTCTAAGGTGAATTTTCTTTAAACCCGTGTTGTACACTTGATCTGATGTATCCTTTCTGTTTACTTAATTCGCTGGGAATTACCCTCCCACCTCTGTAGCTCCCGCTCTTTTCGTTTGAGAACCCAATTTCTATTGTAAAAAAATTACTTCGTTCTGTATGCGACTTCCAGTTGAATATTTTGATATAAAATTTATTAATACTTCATAACAGTAACGGTTCTATTTATAGCATCGGAGGGGGAGGGGACGATTGGTGACGTGTTACTACCAAAGTTCCAACCAGTGGCTGCGAGTTCAGGTCAGTCGCACCACTACTTATTCAGGGAAATATTAAATTTTTATTTGATTTTAGCTGCCTTAAACTAGCAATTACAGAAAAGCAATAGTATTCGGGAAAGATATATAATTTTTAATTAATTTTTTTAATTTTATTGTCTACTCCTATAGCCCCGAGTGTTTCAGAAGTCTATCAATTTTTTTTCCCGCCTCATTTTTTCAACCCAATCTGGCCTACGCTGGTTCACACGGGGCGTCCAGCATGTTCGGCTTTCGCGAGCATATTCAGCGTTAATTATTCTACCGATGAGTGATAGATGAATTGAGTGAGAGTTATTTGAAACGCAGTTTTTAAGTTTCGTTAGCGGTGATGCATCATACAGAATTGTATCCCTGGCATTTAAAAATTTACGTCTTTATATATTTTACTGTGTGCCCAAAACAATTTAATATTTTTTGTTCATATTTCCTGAGTTATCGCGGGTGCCACCGCGATGGGAAATGATATAATTAATATAAAATACAATAATACAAACTAATTTAAATGGCAAACCAGCTGGTCGCCGAAGGCGGCTAGTACTTCATAAACTAACTCTGTTTTTCAGTTTATATGTTTCTCAGGTTGAACATTTTAAGTTCGTGCTCTCCAACAAACCCTCATACAAGATATAAGGTTGTCAATGGTAACTAACAAATCTACTGGTAAAATATTTTTTATATACTACTTTAAACTATTGAGTCTAAAACAAAATACACTCCTTATATATATAACACGCCTGCGATATATGTTTGGGATTTCATTTTCAAGTGAATCAAATTTCTAGCGTTATAGTTTACAGTTGTTTCCATCCGTGAAACAAATTTGAATTTTACTTCGCTTCTTTAAAATACTCTTTAGTTATAAAGTCTCTCCTTCGGGACGGAGGATCGTAGGTTCGAAACCCGATACTCGATAAATCCTTCGGGGTTAAAATGCCCTCCTGTTTGTGTGGTACGGAAGTTTGGAGAGGGGTGACGGCTCAAGTATTGTCATCGCCATCTAACAGAGAATCCAGATTGCGAGGTCCGTCCCAAATTTGCCCTCGTTTTGCTTCACATTGAGACGTTAAGCAAGCTTAACTTTAAGTATCCTATCAAAAGAAGAAACACTCAAGATTATTTAGTTTTTTTCCAAATTTATCAACTGCGTCATACGCATTCTTGATTTAAAAATATTATATTAATTTGTCATTTAAAGCTAAAATTTGTTAGTTTACCATAAGTCTCCTTCATTTGTCCAAAATTATCTGTACCAGAACCACGATATTCTCTGGAATAAATTTAATTTTATATTTACAAAAGTGCCATATTTCTTACCATTTGTTTTGGGGGGGGGGATGTTATTGCTTTAAATACAGCATCATAAACGAAAAGTCCTTTTTCTTTTCAGTTTCCCACATCCTTTTTTTCATTTGATGATAAAATCAAACGTAAATTATATTATTTTTATAAATAGGATCAAATTAATTTTATAAAAAAACATAAATAAGGCGCAATTCAAGTCCGCGCCGTAGATTTTTCGTAAAAGCGTGGAGATAAAATCATAAAACAAGTATTTCGTATTAATATGTAATTCAATTATCAATCTCTTTAAAACAATATTTACACAGAGTAGTACGTATAATGGTTACAGAAAAAATAAATCACAAGCTACCACAGACCCTTGCTACGTGCGATAAACTTGAGATTTATCTATTCTGTAGCCTATACTGCTACTGTAATATACTACTTTGTGTAAATATTGTATTAAAGAGCTTGATAATTAAATTACATATTAATACGAAATACTTGTTTTATGATTTTATCCCGATTTTCCACGAAAAATCTACGGAGCTGACCCAAACTGAGCCTTTTTTATGTTTTATTTAGAGTATCTTTTGATGGCGCCATCTGTTGACAGTATATAGAACTACATTTGGCGTATGCGCAGTACAACATTAGTTACTACAAATGCTGATATTTCCCGTAATATTCAAATCTTAGTACAATGCTTCTTTTATGTATTGTCAAGTATTCTGTAAGTTTCGTAGAATTCGGAAGAAAACTTTGCATATTATAATAAAAAATTAAGCGGAGTTTGAAATTTTCAATTTGATACCGATTTTTACTTATATTCTGATAAATATCTTTATTGCCTAACTGTGGGTCCTAGTAATACTCCTCAAGATCTTTAAAATGACACCGGAATCAACCTCCTAGCTAAACGCGTTTCCACGCTACACTTAATTATAACATTAACCTTAATTCATAACAATCACGATCATGCACCTACACTGGTACGGTGACGTCACAGGCAAAACAAATACTATGCGACAAACTCTTACAGATATAATCTATCCGTTGTGGGATCAACCATTTCGCATTATTAGTCTCGTTGTTATTAGCGATTTAAATCTGACGGTATTTTGTCACTGAGTTGTTTACATACTGCTTGGATTTTTATATAAATTAAAATATTTATTAAATATTTAATTAAATAATAAAATATATTTTAATTAGAATGATTTCAATTAGCAAAAAAATGACAAATATAACTTGGGTTTATATAGTGATTATATATTTTTTCGATCATATAATTAAAAAAATTTGCCCGGTGCCCACTTCAGATGCCGCAGGCATCGCGAGCGCAATTTTTCCTGCTGGTCATTCCATGTCAAGTGATCCATAGCTGGTTGCTTGACCATTTTATAATCAAATGATTTTTGTATGTTGATTCCTACATAATTAGAGAGTCCAAAAAGACTAATTTTAATTTTTTTATCTTTTCCTGAATTCCGATGGCAGCCATTTTTGTTTTACAAAACATGCTGATTTTTGCGTTTGTAGGGGTTTGCGTTAACTTATATTACTCGGAATTGCTGAAAACAAGGTTGATGAAACAAAAACCAGATTATTCAGGAAGATACAGCCTTTATTATCTCCAGTACACCTTTAAGGAAAATTGTATCCCAAAAAGCAAAAATCAGTTTTAAAGTTTGACTTTAAAAATGTCAAATTTTCAATTTTTGAAGGCGTATAATTCTCAAAAGGAATCAATTCTCCATATTACTTTCATGGGGATGTGGAGCTACCTTAATGCACTGTATTTACAAAAAGTTTCAACCCTGATATTTGCTTCTTTTAAGAGTTAAAGGCTTTCAAAATCGAAAAATTTCAAAAAAATCCAGATTTTGACACCTTATATCTTTGTTGGGGTAAAGTTTAAAAGTCTGAAATTTTTACAGTTAAACCCTCTATAGTGCATTATACTGCTGTAAAAATTTCATGTTTATTATTTATTTACAAGTCAAGTTAGAGAATTTTAAATATCCTATAAAAATCGTATTTTTTGCGAAAAATGACGTAGCATTAATTTGACTAAGTATTATTTCTATCATTAATAAATTATAATATTATCTCAATTAATATTACCTATTACGTATAAACTTACCTTTCTTACTTGAAGTAGCTTGTGCACACTTGAAATGTATAATAAACTTGAAAAATTTGAATATGTTTCATGGTCACTTCAGGTTCCACAGTATAATTGAGCTTTCTCTATTCACTGTTCTATAAGACAGTTTTTACTATGGATACCGTTGTTAAAATACTTTAAAACTTCAAATAAAAGTATCGATATATTATTTACTACTAACACATCACAAAAGTATTGATACACTTGGGTCAGGTTTATCGTTCTACCTTGATTTGTATTCATTAAGAAGTTTTGATATTTCTTCACTTGGTTTTGGAGAAATGTTATATATCCTTCCATTAGTTGTTGTTCTAAAGCACTTGGTTTCCTTAAAACTTTATTCATGGGCACCCAAGACTGGTCTTTCTACTTTTTCTTAAAAGTTGTCCTTTGTCCGTCAGGATGATAAAATGTTACAAACACATCTTTATTTTTATCACTAATGTCATTCACCTCTGCCAGCCACCACTGACCATCATATACACATGCAATAGAATCTCTTACGTGAAGTGTTATTTGTACAGCTTTTTGCAGTGGAATGAATTTCATATTCCGTAGCTTGTGAAGTAGCCACAAGAACAAAACAATGAAAATGAATTGCCAATGAAATCCGGATGCCAATGAATTTTCGGATTTTCAAAGCCTTTAACTCTTAAAAGAAGCAAATCTCAGGACTGAAATTTTATGTAAATACAGTACATTAAGATAGCTACACACCCCCATGAAAGTAATATGGAGAATACATTCCTTTTGGGAATTATATACCTTCAAAGATTGAAAATTTGTCATTTTTAAAGTCAAACATTAAAGCTGATTTTTGCTATTTGGGATACAATTTTCCTTAAATATGTACTAGAGAAAATAAAGGCTGTATCTTCCTGAATAAACTGGTTTTTGTTTCATCAACCTCAGATTCACCAATTCCGAGTAATATAAATTAACGCAAACCCCTACAAACGCAAAAAACAGCATGTTTTGTAAAAAAAAAAAAATGGCTGCCATCGGAATTCAGAAAAAGATAAAAATTTTAAATTAGTCTTTTTGGACTCGCTAATCATGTAGGAATCAACATACAAAAAATCAGACATCAGGAGGAACACGACACGCCATAAATTCTTCTTTTGGTACAACAATGAATACCACAGGTCGAGAGAAATGACACAGATGAATAAGTATGGTAATAATGTTTTAAGATTATTTTGTATAGCTAATTTAAGGAAAACTGCCATTACGTATATAGCGAACACATTCATCTCTATAGCGCTGAAACAGAAAAAATAAGGGAGATGCTTTGGTAATCTCCAGTTGTTGTTCGTATGAAGTTCATGCATAATCCAAAGAGGAATGTCAAAAACATTAGCTGGCTTATAAGATTATTCATTTTCACTTTAGAAGCAAATTTTTAAGTTACCTCAAGAATTTACAGTTAGTTATTGTTTCAAAATGTGAAATCTAAACAAGATAGGATACAAATAATAGGTACTAGTAGTAAAATATAGTAATATAGTTCATGTTTTTATTTAAAAAAACTCTTAGCAACGGTTTTTAGTGAAACAACTCATCTTATTCTTTAGATATAAAATGAAATATTGCACAAAAACAAAGCATGCTCACGTTAATGTTCATTAAAGGAATAATCATAAGAATCTTGAGAATGAAACAAAAAGCAAAATCTTTTAGTAAATAGTCATTGCTGTTAGTCATTACTTTGTCCATTAAATAAAAAAATGCATTACTTAATAACTGCCTATTGCAAACCACAAAAATAAAAAATGCAATCATCTCAATCTTTTGATATATTATATGTGTCTTCCATGTATTCATTATTATGAAAACAAAATAATAACAATCCTGACGAGCGAAATGTTATCATTGTGAAAAACAGGAATATCTGTTACTATGACAAAAAAAATAATAATGCGTTCTCTAAAGAAAAACCCACTCACACAAATGTCTTTCAAATTATCGGCAAAATCTCTGCTAACAAAAAGCTTTCAATGTAAACAGAGTTCGTTGCTTCCTTTACCTACTAAATGATACCCATTTTGTTCTGTAGATTGCTATAATATTCTAAATCGTTTTAACTTATATAAATCGCTTTCATTCGATAAACTGCACTATTTCCGAAATATTTTCAACTACAACACGAATCTCATTCGTGTACTATCAGAAAAAATAATGCCTATTGATGCAAACTCTTCTTGTTTTGAAAGCAAGAAATATAATACATTAATGTAATCAATTAATGGTCACGTGATTCATGCTCACGTAAAATTAGCTGTGCCGCATTATATGCGACGTCAAATGAATTGATTTATTACATGTTGTTGCTTACATTTATTGCATATTCATGAGGAACAAAACAACACAACATTCGTGTCCGTAAACAACATTTCAAAAGAATGTAATCTGTCAAAGTGCTTTCATGTTCAATCTTCATTTCGGGATGTAACCACAAAAAATTTAATCATAAATTTCCGAAACGTTTATTCTTAATTGGTGTTTTATGATACATATCGCGTGCTGATAGAATATTTGAACATTAAGCGAATATCATCTAAAGCAATATCGACTGTCTCCTTAAAACCCTAATGCAAAAAAATGAAAACGCTAGTGCAAATCGGGGCCGATTTTCATGCAGAGCAGTGTAATTCTTTAATGAATAAACGAACAGAAATCTGATTAGATAAAAGCTACTTATTTACGGGTCATTCCTATTAGGCTTATGATTTGATGGCAGTCTTGCCGTTAATGGCGCCAAAAGTGTCGCGAAAATGTAGACGCACTTATGAAATCAATTTATTTTATACTTCTGTATCTTTGGCATAGTATAATTCAGTCTACATTATTTTATATCCAATTCAATTTCGTGTTTAGCATAAACCATCAATAGGAAAATTATTCGTGTAGTCTTGCTTTTATTCACAGAAAATATTTCGGTGTATAGAAAGCAAGACAAAAAAAAATCCTGTTTTCCGTATTCAAAAACCAGTCTTTTTGAAACGATTATTTGGAATTTAGACAAACGAAAATCCTTAATAATACACTGTAAAATATATCCGTTTTTTTCCCCGGATATTTTCCGTATATTTGACGGTTTAAATCTGTTTTGTTAACAAAACGGTTTTTCACCGTTTCCACTCCAGCCATAAACGGTTTAAAACCGTCAGTTCAAATTCTATTTTTCGTCATACGGTATTGCTTTCCGTACGATATCTTTCCCTTTTCTTAAATGTAATTTTATTGCATTCATTTCATGTTTTTAATAGGGTTCCATCTCCGCTGTTGTTTACACATGTTGCAGTAACCTGTTGTCACTCATGAAAGCTAACCTTAAAACACGTGTTTTGGCAAAAGTTGATTTTTACACCACTAGGTGGCGCCACTAGAGCTATAGTGACTTTAAAACTCAAAGAGATTATTTTTACTCCTTTTTATGAAGTCACCGATGGTCTAGTGGGTAGAGCGACTGCCTTTTATTTCAAAGAACGCGGTTTCGATCCCCGGCTCAGAGGAGTTAGAAGTTTTGTCACCATCTTGCATCAAAATCGTCCAAGTAAGTTCAATTAAAAATTATATTAATTAAACTAATTGAAATTAATAATTAAGCCTTGATTAATTAATATTCCTAATTGATAATACACATCAGCACATTTCAACTCAACTCGAACAGAAGGAGAAAAACAACTCAACTCAGTCGATGACGTCACTTACTTCGATGATTTAATTTTTACGGAGAAAACTTGATTTCATACGGTAAAAAACCGTTGCGACTACGGATTTACTTTCTAACTTTTACGGGAAAAACTTGTTCTTGTATGGTAAAAAACCGTTGTGCCTACGGATTTACTTCGTAACTTTTACGGTTTTGCACAACCAACCCAGCTGCCAGTTTAAAACCGTAAATTTTACGGGATTTTTTTAACAGTGTATAATAAATGCGAAAGTGTGTCTGTCTGTCTGTTTGTCTGTTTGTTAAGCTTTCACGCCAAAACTACCAATCCGATTTGGATGAAAATTGGCAGAGTTGTAGCTTGAAACCCAAGAACGGACATAGGCTAGGTGAAATCAGGTTAAATTAATTATTTTTGACTACAGACAACAATTAAATAATTAACAAAGCCCATTGACTCAGCGATTCTCGATGATTATTCTCTCGATGTTTTGTTTAATTTTCACAGTGAGATATTACAGAATATCCTTCTGTAGATACGGTAATGGGCATTAACAAGGAACATCATATTCTGTAGAGCTCTTCAAGATCTTAGAATTGTCAGGGGCACCTTCCGACAAGCTGAGATTGAAAGTCGGTGTGCCAGTACTACTAATACGTAACCTCGATATACCGAGACTGCGCAATGGCACACGGTTACAAATTACACACCTAGGTGCAAACGTCATGAAAGCTACTGTTATGACTGATATAGGGAGAAGAGAGAGTGTTTTAATTCCACGCCTTCCGATAACACCGAAGGATTTATCATCTCAGTTCAAAAGGTAACAAATCCCTTTAAAAATATCATTTGCGAGGCTCAGGGCCAGACACTGAAAGTGGCAGGCGTACATTTGGAAAAGCCATATTTTTCACATGGGCAACTATATGTGGCGTGTTCACGTTTGTAATGCCCACACAACCTCCACATTTGTGCAAATAACATGATATATAAAAGTATATTAGTATAGATAAACAATGTACATAACAATATCAGCATACATGTACAGTACACTCCTGTCAGCCGATTATCAACTGTCAGAACTTTTAGTTTCCCCTTTCAAAATGCAACAAAACATTTACATTCGTGAACTAAAAAAAAGAATAATTCAAATTCTTCGCGCACGAAGTCGCGGGTAACATCTAGTGCTAAAATATTTCTTTCAAGACACAAAAGCTGTCCTGATTCGTTATCATTTCGATTGAAGCTTTAATGAACTGATTTACGGTACGGAGTTAAGAGGAAACAAGTATATTTGGTTATCCCTGTAGATTTATAGCATTTAAAGTGCTGTATTTATTGCTTAATTTCGTAATAATTCTTAATTTCCTGTGTGTAATTAATGTAATAATAATTCCTTTTTTTATTTTCATGATAATTAAATTTTTAAATATATTAATATTATATGGCATTATATACATACTAATACTCTAAAATAATTTTAAAATTAAATTAAAACGTAGACTGATACCATTATATAAAACAGCTAAAGTGGTAATTACATTCAGCTCTCTCGAACACCAGATTGTCTTGCACCAGGTGGCAACATACGGACACCCCTCCAACGCATCTCATCTTGCAAATGGTTTCTTCTACTCATGCTTTCCGCTTTGGCTATCTCGGATTGCGCGGAACTATCGCTGCTTGCCAACTGAAGCATAGGTCCGGCAAGCCCCTTTTCAAGCCGTTGCGGTGTGGCAGCGGGATTACGTTTTAGGCTAATTTTGGTTGCCTATTCCGGCGATGCAACCTCTATCTCATATGTAAATTGTGTTTTTTAATTCACGTTTTGCATGTGTAAAGCGTCTTTTCGTGTTTGTTGCTTATTTTTTTAGCAGGAGAGTAGAAGATTTGTGCCCGTCTAAGACGGACTATTAGCCCTACAAAAATATCTAATATCTCATGGTCACAGATTTACTAACGAAAGTTGTAGTAGAAAATCTTATGTACATTGGCAGAGTGCTTAAGATATAAAAAAATGCATGGAAAACAAAACTGATGAATCAATTGACACTAACCTTCGTTCTGTTGATAATTTTACTTTTAACATTTAATTTCGTTTTGTCCGAATAAAAATAACGCAAAATCCATTAACAGAAAAAAATGAATTACCGAATACAAAATTTTTAAAAAATGCTGAAAGAAAATATTAAAAATAGCCAGCATCTCAAATTCAAATCATTAAGTAAAGGGAGACTTAATATTTAAGTTTGTCTGTCTGTCCGTGTTCATATGAATACGATAACTCAATAACTTAAATAGCTAGATAGATAAAATTTAGTTCACAGTTTCATCATCAGGAATGTAGGTCCGAATCAAATTTTGAACAAAATCCGTCAATCTGTCTGTCGGCCTGTATAATTGCATACTTATGAACACGATAACTCCTAAATGCAATGACTTTGATAAATGTACTTTGAAATGTGGTCTTCTTATCTTAATTTTATATTTGTGTCCAATTTTCGTTTTAATCGGTTGAAAAAATGCGTTCAAATTGCATATTCGGTTTTTTTCACCATTCAACGACGAAAAAAGGAGCGTTTTCCCCACCTGTGTTAGGGAATTGAGTGCATTACTGCCGCTTGCCGCATTTTCCCCACTCTTGTTAGGACGTATGCGAGAATGTTTCCAGGAGACCACTCCCGCTGGTTTTGGACAAAGAACAACCACGTCAAGAATTGGTTGGAGTTTCTAAGATGGAATGTTCATAAGTCTCCGACACAAACTTCATACTTCCGATATGAAACGGAATATTTTGAACACTTATTTTTTTACGTGTTCTGAATTCACGCGTTTTACTTATAACTGTCAAGTCGAATAGTCGTCGAAAGAAAATAAGAAAAGAAAACTGTGCTCGTTCTGTTGAATTTTTATAAGAGATATCTTAATTTAGCGTAAGATTTTTATAAAGTCTGAGATGACACCATTTCAGGACAGAGCTATCGAAATATTCGGAAGAGAACAATGACAATTAATGTAATTTCAACTTTGAAAATGAATGAAAAGTTCTGTTTTGAATATTGATTGAATAAGTTTCATTACATTATCTTTTCGAAAATATTTACCAGTTTTCCAGTGCTTCCAAAAGATTTTAGATCAAATAGTGGTAATGGACTATCTTTATATATATATAAAGCGTAAACAATATACTTAAGTACTTCCTCTCTTCACAACAGAAATCTGATCATAATATCGATTTTGTTATCACGTCAGCTGTTTATTTCGGTTTAATGCAGTACTATCCATCTTTATTTTCTGCACATTAACTTGTGAAACTTAAAGCAAACTTTGGGTCGATATTTTTCTGTTCTGCTTCACATCGCTGCAAAATCGGAGGAAATTGGTCTCCCTTGAATAAAATACGGAGTACTTTTAATAACATTCGAGTTTTCAAACAGAAATTGTTAAACAAACAGATTTGTAGTCTTGATTCAGATAAGAACCTGGGACAGAAAACAGAGTAGTTCTTAAAGTGTTGAAGTCTGGACTTTAAACAGATAAATTCGTATAGTTAATTCAGATACTAAGTCAATTAAAGCCTGCCAATGAAAACATCATCAAAAATTACTTCCATAGATGTTCCACTATGGATTATTGCTTCTCTCAACCCTATGGGTAAAGGAAAATTGTGTGGAATCATTCTAAAATTCTTTTCTTACTACTTAGCAATCTCCTTTATTCCATGCATTTCTTGTTTGCTTCTTTGTGGCTTTATTTCTTCCTACGATCAAAGAAATTTTAAATTAGGGATTGCTTACATTTTTACCAACATCTTTTCTTTCACACTGTGGAGTTCTGTGATACATCAAAAAAGAAACCTAAAATCTCTAGTTCGATCTTTGGGGTCCCTCCCGCTTCTATCTGTGCTTTCTTTGAAGAGAAATCATATAATTGGGATGAATTCAATTCTTTTGATGTATCTAACTGTTCCAGTATTTCTTGCAGCTGTATTTACATCTGTAGCGCAAGAAGTGCAAGAGGTGACTGATTTCTACAGCTTCGGGAGTAAACTTCTTAATCAGACACATATCAAGATCGTTGTTTTCATCGGCGAGTACATTTATTGTGCATCATTCCTGCAATTTCCTTGTCTTATCGCCTTATCTTTTTGCGTCCTAATACATCGCTATGGTCTTATCCTTCGCCAGTTTAATGTTTATTTAAGAAGTATGAATATCCAAACTAAGTATGCAGATTATATTGATGTGTTAAGAAATTACAACATCATCGAAGAAAAAATACATCTTTTGAAAAGAAGCTTATCTTTACCTTTGTTCATAGTTTTGTTGAATGGCTTCTTTGCTTTGTATACTGTGTTATCATTAAGTATGTACAATGACTTTCGCCCTTATATAATGATAGAAATGGGCTGCAATGCTTTTTCAGGTGTTTTTCTCTTGTCTTCATTGACTATATTTGCTTCAGGAATTCCTCATTATATTTCAGAAATAAAAAATACGGCTGCGTTCTTGATAGAAGAGCATCAGCTCAGTGAGTTTAACAGAGATAAAGAAATCCGCATTCTCGAGAGAATAGAAAAGAAAGATTTAATCTACTTGTCAGCATGTGGATTAGTTGACTTTAAAAAGAGTTTTCTTTTGACTGCATTTGGAACTTTTCTGACCTACGGATTACTTATTATGCATTTAAACTGAACTGCTGAAATTTTCACTAGTTTCGCAATATTTAATTTTGGGATTTCAATATTTTATTAAAATAGTTCCAACCTGTTAATCATTATTTTGTCAATTAAATAAAAAAATGCATTACTTAATAACTGTCTATTGCAAACCACAAAAATAAAAAATGCAATCATCTCAATCTTTTGCTATATTATATGTGTCTTCCATGTATTCATTATTATGAAAACAAAATAATAACAATCCTGACGAGCGAAATGTTATCATTGTGAAAAACAGGAATATCTGTTACTATGACAAAAAAAATAATAATGCGTTCTCTAAAGAAAAACCCACTCACACAAATGTTTTTCAAATTATCGGCAAAATCTCTGCTAACAAAAAGCTTTCAATGTAAACAGAGTTCGTTGCTTCCTTTACCTACTAAATGATACCCATTTTGTTCTGTAGATTGCTATAATATTCTAAATATTTTTAACTTAATCGCTTTCATTCGATAAACTGCACTATTTCCGAAATATTTACAACTACAACACGAATCTCATTTGTGTAGTATCAGAAAAAATAATGCCTATTGATTCAAACTCTTCTTGTTGCGAAAGCAAGAAATATAATACAATAATGTAATCAATTAATGGTCACGTGATTCATGTTCATGTAAAATTAGCTCTGCCACATCATATGTGACTTCAAATGAATTGTTTTATTACGTGTTGTTGCTTACATTTATTGCATATTCATGAGGAACAAATCAACGCAACATTCGTGTCCGTAAACAACATTTCAAAAGAACGTAATCTGTCAAAGTGTTTTCATGTTCAATCTTCACTACGAGAGTTAACCACAAAAAATTCAATCATAAATTTCTGAAACGTTTATTCTTAATTGGTTTTTATGACACATAACGCGTGCTGATAGAATATTTGAACATAAAACGAATATCATCTAAAGCACTGTCGACTGTCTCCTTAAAACCCTAGCACAAAGAAAAAATGAAAACTCTATTGCAAATCAATCAGATTTACAACTCACGTTATGAACGTTAAATATTGCTTGATAATTCTTTATGAATAAACGAAAAGAAATCTGATTCGATAAAAGCTACTTATTTACAGATCAGTCCTATTAGGCTTAAGAACCCCGCTAATCCGAAATTCCGGTTAATCCGAACCGATTTTTTTTTCGAAAATTATATGTAATTGAAAAGATTACCTGAAAAAATTTAAATAAACGTACTAAAAACAAAAAAATACTTTTTCAGCATGCATAATTTTGTACACATTGAAGAAACCAATGCAATAATTCCAGGATCACATTTATATTTAATAAAAATACATTACATTAAGGATCTTTTGGGGTGAAGAAATTTGTCAGATTTGCCTGAGGAAGTGATGCTATTCTCGACGTGGAAGCAATATTATGCCAACGTCTCATAAACATAATGTGTGTCGATGTCTCATTTTCACATACAAGAGCGCATCCATTATTCTAATGAAAAGGGGAGACATATTCTCGTTCTATTGCTTTTGAATAAAAGATTTCGTGAGATAGTAATACTGAGTACTTATAACTTACATTTTTTTAGCACACATCTTTTTCTTTTCTATTTTTATTGAAATTTCGCGTAATCCGAGTTTTTTGTAATCTGAACAGGCACCGGTCCCAGTTAGTTCGTATTGGCGGGGTTCTACTGTAATTTGATGGCAGTCTTGCCGTTAATGGTGCCATAAGTGTCGCGAAAATATAGATGCATTTACGAAATCAATTTATTTTATACTTCTGCATCTTTCGCATAATATAATTCAGTCTACATTATTTTATATCCAATTCAATTTTTACATGTTTAGCATAAACCATCAATAGGAAAATTATTCGTGTAGTCTTGCTTTTATTCTCAAAAATATTTCAGTATATAAAAAGCAAGACAAAGGATCCTGTTTTCCATATTCAAAAGCCAGTCTTTTTGAAACGATTATTTGGAATATAGACAAACGAAAATGATAAAATATTTCTTTCAAGACACACAAGCCGTTCTGATTCGTTATCATTTCGATTAAAGCTTTAATGAACTGATTTACGGTACGGATTCATCTTAATTATGTGCATTATATTAAGAAAAGAAAAAAAACAACTAGAAAGAATCGGGGTTGTTTTGTGTGCGAGTGCGTGTGTGTGTGTGTTGAAATTGACGCGTGAAGAATGATTTCAAATTTGCATTTAATCATTTGATTATTTTAGGGTATCCAAAAAGACTTTTATACATTCCATGGAATTTACACAATCGAAAATCTATGGCTTTTGGACTAATTTACTGATATGCATCTAAGAATGATGCATGAAGGGGAATTCATTCAACAATTTCTTCTTTTTTATTAAAAATTTATTTACCGGCATTAATTATTATTTCTAAGAATCCTGAAATGTTGTATTCTTTCTTCCTTTAACTTCCTATTCTTTTTTCCGTTTAACAGAGCTGGCAGAAAGGCAGATTCTTATATACAAATGGCTTGAAATTCCTGAAAGTAAGCACTACATAAATGATGACGCGAATAATGACATAAATTTAATACCATCTAAAATGAGTAAAATTGAAGATTAAATTGAGGATATGTACCTGACAAAAATGAAATAATTGGGAATGATGTAAAAATCATTCTACAATATTTTCGAGGATCGTTACAATTCATCAAAATAATTAAAGATTTCTTTGCTTTCATGACACTGAAGAATAAACTTTCAAGAATATAATTTCAATTCATTGTGATTTAGTCAGAATTCAACATCAGACGACGTGGGAGTCAAGAATAGCAAATATATTTTTTTGGAAACAAAATTAAAATTCGGGCGTTTACTTGCAAACTTCCAAAAAAAGAAGAAAAATCAGGAAAATCAATTGTAATAAATAAGTCATTTTAATTTCTATAAAATGTAATAAACTGATTTAAAATACAACCCTATTTCCACAAATGAGAATTGCATTTTATTAT
This sequence comes from Araneus ventricosus, assembly GCA_013235015.1. Classification (NCBI taxonomy): domain Eukaryota; kingdom Metazoa; phylum Arthropoda; class Arachnida; order Araneae; family Araneidae; genus Araneus; species Araneus ventricosus. Next base: position 14,731 of record BGPR01016557.1, on the reverse strand, counting down.
TTTACGTTCTGAAACAGAAATTCAGTTAAGAGGAAATATGTATATTTGGTTATCCCTGTAGTTTTAGAGCATTTAAATTGCTGTATTTATCGCTAAATTTCGTAATAATTCTTAATTTCCCATCTGTAAGTAATATAATAATAATTCCTTTCTTTACTTTCATGATAATTAAATTTTTAAATATATTAATATTGTCTGACATTATAAGCATACTAATACTCTAAAATCATTTAAATATCAAATTAAAACTAGACTGATACCATTATATAAAACGGCTGAAGTGGTAAGTTAATCGCCTTTTTAATCAAGATTCCATAGTGCGCCCTTCTTGTTAACTGCACTCCTGCTCAAAAAATAAGCAACAAAGGCGAAACTCGGAATAAAACAAAAACTATTTAATGAATGTGCGTGAAAGTTGTACACGAGGTTTTGTGGCATTACTAGCCTACATATCAAACAATAAAGCAAAGACAAACAAAAGCACATATATTAAGGCCGTCGTGGCACGATAGCGCAAATTGGTAGGCAGAATGTGCAATGGGAACCACGCTCTAATAACGGGTAATTTATACCCTCTAGCTGAAATGCATGCCTGACAACGGCGAGGCACGCTGGCGATAGTGTCGTTGATCGCTTGTTGTGGCAGTAATGCTCATTCCTGTAGTAAGGCTTGTTGGAGCTCATGGAGGGTATCCGTCTTCCCAACATGTCCCACACATGCTCTATGGGATTCATGTGCGGTGATCTAGCATGCCACGCCACCTGTTAAATGTTTTCACTCTCCAGATAACTCCGCACCAATCGCGCTCTAAGTGGACGGGCATTATCGTCCATAAATATCGCGTCGGTACTCATTGCAGCGATAAAAGGCCGCACAAGAGGGTGTAGGATTTCATCGCGATATCGGACAGATGTGACGGAACCCTCAGCGAACACGTAGAGGTCTTTTCGGCCGTTCGTTGCTGTCCCTGCCCAGACAAGTAACCCGCCACCTCTGTAATGGTCTCTTTCGCGATGTTTGGCACCCGATAACGTGTCCCTGGCTCTCTCCATATTATTGCCCTTCGGGAATCGTTCTGGATGTTAAATCGAGAATCATCCGCAAAAAGTACGTGGCCCACTGCTCTGGTGTCCAACAGCGATGTTCACAGGCCCAATGCAACCGCGCTCTGACGTGCGCTGGGGACAAAGGTACACAAACATTAGGTCGTCGTGCGAACAGTCCTCCTTCATGCCGTCTGGCTCAATGCAACAGGTAGCGATCGTCTGCCGTTGTGGTGATTCTTCGGCGTCCAGACCCACGTCTTCTACTGGCGTTTTCATCCCTTTGGTAATGGTTCCACAGCCTGTGGGTGACACTACGATGCACATTCAGCTCTCTGGCAACAGCAGATTGTCTTGCACCAGCTTGCAACATACGGACAGCCCTCCAATGCATCTCTTCTACTCATGCTTTTCGCTTTGGCTATCTCGGATTCCGCGGTCTATCCCTGCTTGCGAACTGAAGCATAGGTCCGCCAAGCCCCTTTTTTTGGCGTTGCGGTGTAAACGTGGGATTGCGTTAAATGCTTATTTTGGTTGCCTATTTGCATTCGGCGATGCAACCTCTACCTCATATGTAAATTATGTTTTTTAATTCACGTTTTGCATGTGTACTGCGTCTTTTCGTGTTTGTTGCTTATTTTTTGAGCAAGAGTGATGAAGATTTGTTCCCGTCTAAGACGGGCTTTAAGCCCTCCAAACATATCTCATATCTCATTGTCACAGATTTACTAACGAAAGTTGTAGTAGAAAATCTTACGTACATTGGCAGAGTGCTTAAGAAATAAAAAAAAGGCCTGGAAAACAAAACTGATGAATCAATTGACACTAACCTTCGTTTTGATGATAACTTTACATTTAACATTTACTTTCGTTTTGTCCGATTAAAAATAATGCAAAATCCATTAACAGAAAACAATGCATTACCAAATACAAGACTTTAAAATAAATGCTGAAAGAAAATATTAAAAATAGCATGCATCTAAAATTCAAATCATTAAGTAAAGGGAGACTTATTATTTAAGTTTGTCTGTCTGTCCGTGTTGATATGAATAAGATAACTCAATAACTTAAATAGCTAGATAGATAAAATTTAGTTCACAGTTTTATCATCAGGAATGTAGGTCCGAATCAAATTTTGAACAAAATCCGTCAATCTGTCTGTCGGTCTGTATAATCGCATACTTATGAACACGATAACTCCTAAATGCAATGACGTTAATAAATGTAATTTGATATATGGTCTTCTTATCTTAATTTTATATCTGTGTCCAATTTTCGTTTTAATCGGTTGAAAAAAGGCGTTCAAATCGCATACTGCTTTTATCACCATTCTACGACGCAGAAAAGGAGCGTTTTCCCCACCTGTGTTAGGGAATTGAGTGCATTACTGCCGCTTGCCGCATTTTCCCCACTCTTGTTAGGACGTATGCGAGAATGTTTCCAGGAGACCACTCCCGCTGGTTTTGGACAAAGAACAACCACGTCTAGAATTGGCTGGAGTTTCTTAGATGGAATGTTCATAAGTCTCCGAGACAAACTTCAGACTTCAGATATGAAACGGAATATTTTGAACACTTATTTTTTGAAGTGTTATGAAGTCACGTGTTTTTCTTGTAATTGTCAAGTCGAATAGTCATCGAAAGAAAATAAGTAAAGAAAACTGTGCTCGTTCTGTTGAATTTTTATAAGAGATATCTTACTTAAGGGTAAGATTTTTATAAAATCTGAGATGACAACATTTCAGCACAGAACTATCGAAATATTCGGAAGAGAACAATGACAATTAATGTAATTTCCAACTTTGAAAATGAATGAAAAGTTCCCTTCTGAATATTGATTGAATAAGTCTCATTACATTATCCTTTTGAAAACATTTACCTGTTTTCCAGTGCTTCCAAAAGCTTTTAGATAAATAGCGTTAATGGACTATCTTTATATATATATAAAGCATAAACAATATACTTAAGTACTTCCTCTCTTCACAAAAGAAATCTGATCATAATATCGATTCCGTTATCACGTCAGCTTTTTATTTCGGTTGAATGCGTTAATATCCATCTTTATTTTCTGCACATTAACTTGTGAAACATAATGCATAGTTTGTTTCGATATTTTTCTGATCTGCTTCATATCGCTGCAAAAACGGAGGAGATTAGTTTTCCTTGCATGAAATAAGCAACATTTTTCATAACATTCGAGTTTTCTAACAGAGGTTGTTAGAAAACAGATTTGGTGTCTTGATTCATATAAGAACCTGGGACAGAAAACAGAGTAGTTCTTAAAGTGTTGAAGTCTGGACTTTAAACAGCTAAATTCGTATAGTTAATTCAGATACTAAGTCAATTAAAGCCTGCCAATGAAAACATCATCAAAAATTACTTCCATAGATATTCCGCTATGGATTATTGCTTCTCTCAACCCTATGGGTAAAGGAAAATTGTGTGGAATCATTCTAAAATTCTTTTCTTACTACTTAGCAATCTCCTTTATTCCATGCCTTTCTTGTTTGCTTCTGTGTGGCTTTATTTCTACCTACTATCAAGGAGATTTTAAATTAGGGATTGCTTACATTTTTACCAACATTTTTTCTTTTACACTGTGGTGTTCTGTTATACATCAAAAAAGAAACCTAAAAGCTCTAGTGCGATCTTTGGGGTCCCTCCCGCATCTAACAGTGCATTCTTTGAAAAGCAATCATATATTTGGGGTGAATTCAATTCTTGTGATGTATCTAACTGCTCCAGTATTGCTTGCAGCTGTATTTACATCTGTAGCGCAAGAAGAGCAAGATGTGATTGATTTCTACAGCTGCGGGAATAAACCTCAGGATAAGACGCATATCAAGATCCTTGTTTTCATTGGCGAGTACATTTATTGCACAGCATTCCTGCAATTTCCTTGTCTTATCGCTTTATCGTTTGGCGTCCTAATACATCGCTATGGTCTTATCCTTCGCCAGTTTAATGTTTATTTAAGAAGTATGAATATGCAGGTCAAGTATGCAAATTACAATGACCTGTTAAGAAATTACAACATCATCGAAGAAAGAATACGCCTTTTGAAAAGAAGCTTATCTTTACCTTTGTTCATAGTTTTGTTGAATGGCTTTTTTGCATTGTATACTGTGCTTTCATTTAGTTTGGGCAATGACTTTCGTCCTTACATGGTGGTAGAAATGGGCTGCAATGCTTTTTCAGGTGTTTTTCTCTTGACTTCATTGACAGTATTTGCTTCAGGAATTCCACATTTTATTTCAGAAATAAAGAATACGGCTGCGTTCTTGATAGAAGAGCGTCAGCTCAGTGAACTTAACATAGATAAAGAAATCCGCATTCTCGAGCGAATACAAAAGAAAGAATTAATTTATTTGTCAGAATGTGGAATAGTTGATTTTAAAATAGTTTCCTCCTGACTGCATTTGGAACTTTTCTGACCTACGGATTACTTATTATGCATTTAAACTGAAAGGAATTCCACATTATATTTCAGAAATCAAGAATACGGCTGCGTTCTTGATAGAAGAGCGTCAGCTCAGTGAACTTCACAAAAATAAAGAAATCCGCATTCTCGAGAGAATAGAAAAGAAAGATATAATTTACTTGTCAGCGTGTGGAATAGTTGTCTTTAAAAAGAGTTTTCTTTTGACTGCATTTGGAACATTTCTGACCTACAGTTTACTTGTTAAACATTTAAGCTGAATTGTTAAACTTTTCATTAGTTCCGCAATATTTAATTTTGGGATTTCAATATTTTATTAAAACAGTTCCAGTCCAACTAGTTCCCAGTCAAGAACTAGTTCCTCACCTAAACCTAACCAGTGTTCGTAGCAGCATTACATCACTACCAAAGGAACTTTAAGACATGATGCTGAATTTAAACTGTTTATTTGATGGAAATTAACTAGAATTTCAGTTAAAATGAGACGCTCATTAGAAGAAAACAAAAAAAAACGTGAGACAAAAATATTTATTTATTCTCAATCAGCAGAAATAAAAAGAGAAGGACAGCATATGGATATGGCGAAATCTCAATAAGAATAAACATTTTTTCAACAGATTTAGGTTGACAATGGACAATATTTTAGTCACGTATCAGAAAATGGAATTTATGTTGACATCCATCTCGAATCCACAGGCTTCTCCATCAGCCTCGAGAAAGTTTCTATAAATATGGCATAAAAAATGTGTCAAGGCTTAAAAGAAGCGAAGAAATATGACAGAACAGTTTATTGTGTTTAATTTAGTTCGACTGGCATCCCTTTTTGGAGTTATACGAAGATACTTTTGGACTGTCTCTTCATTCTGAACCGCGCTCTGATGAAAAGGAACACTTGAGCCGGATTCACGCCACTAAAAGTGAGGCGTCTAACCTCACAAACCTTGTACACGGTGGATTTTGGTGGAACCTAGTCTCGAATCTGTGACCCTCCTTTTCCAAAGTCGAGACTCTGCCACCAGACCACCGAGGCCTAGGTCGTTGACATACTGTAACGTCTTAACCAAAACTAACCTGGACATAATCTTATCGTTGAACATTAAAAGTGACGATCCAAAACATTACGTAGCCTAATCAGGTGTGAACGTATAAACATCTGGGGAAAAAATCGTGGCCTTTAATTCATCGAGAAAAATCATATTGCAACAGTGGTACTAAAAGTCATAAAAACTTTATGTTGCCGGACTAAAAATTAGTTATCCTTCACCGTTTGAGAGAATGTCAAAGATTAAAAAGTTTGTGCAATAGAACTGTCCTGCTTGCAACAAATATCTGGGAACTTCGATCGGAATAAGGATTAAAATTCTGACCGATCAGCCTGATCACTAAAATTTATGGCCGAAATCATGTTTTTACACTAAAGTCATCATTTTGTTTATTTGTTAATTGCACTGAATAACAGTTTATTTGTATTTACTGCAAAAGAAAGATTCACATAATTTGCTATGTTCAACCCACCTTTTTTGAGCAAATCAGTAACGTAATTTTTTCCGGCATTTTCAGGGATATTTAATTTTTGTACTTTTATTTGGTTTACAAGGGCTATGTACTCAAACGTAGGCAAATTAAAATTAAGTACCTCTTAAATTCCAAAACACTATTATTAGCAATTTTTTCATGTTTTAAATTTCTCTTGCAGGTATGTGTGGTCAATCTTTTTCCTTACAGTTCACGGATTGACTCATTAGTCAACACCCCTGTCAAACTTTGTATATGAGTATTTCGAATGTACTAAAATACATTTTGTAACTTTTTAACCAGTTTTCAGTTTATATGTTTCTCAGATTGAACATTTTAAGTTCGTGCTCTCCAACAAACCCTCATACAAGATATAAGGATGTCAATGGTAACTAACAAATCTACTGGTAAAATATTTTTATATACTACTTTAAACTATTGAGTCCTAAACAAAATACACTCCTTCTATATATACCACACCTGCAATATATATTTGGGATTTCATTTTCAAGGGAATCAAATTTCTAGCTTTATAGTTTACAGTTGTTTCCATCCGTGAAACAAATTTGAATTTTACTTCGCTTCTTTAAAATATTCTATGGTTATAAATTCCCGTCTTCGGGACGGAGGATAGTAGGTTCGAAACCCGATACTCGATAAATCCATCGGGGTTAAAATTCCTTCCCGTTTGTGTGGTAATGAAGTTTGGAGAGGGGTGCCGGCTCAAGTATTGTCATGTCCATCTGACTGAGATTCCAGATTGCGATTTCCGTCCCAAATTTGCCCTCGTTTTGCTTCACATTGAGACTTTAAGCAAGCTTAACTTTAAGTGTTCTATCAAAAGAAAAAACACTCAAGATTAGTTAGTTTTTCTCCATATTTATCAACTGCGTCATACGTATTCTTGATTTAAAAATATTAATTTGTCATTTAAAGCTAAAATTTGTTAGTTTACCATAAGTCTCCTTTATTTCTCCTAAATTATCTGTACCAGAACCACGATATTCTCCGGAATAAATTTAATTTTATATTTAAAAAAATTGCCATATTTCTTACCAATTGGGGGGGGGGATTTTATTGCTTTAAATATAGCATAATAAATGAAATGAACTTTTTCTTTTCAGTTTCCCACATCATTTTACATTTGATGTTAAAAGAAAACATAGATTATATTATTTTTATAAAGGATCAAATTAATTTTGTAAAAAAAACATAAGAAAGGCGCAGTTTGGGTCCGCACCGTAGATTTTTCGTAAAAACGTCGAGATAATATCATAAAACAAGTATCTCGTATTAATATGTAATTCAATTATTAATCTCTTTAATATAGTATTTACACAGAGTAGTGTTATGGTTAAAGAATAGATAAATCACAAGTTTATCGCATATAGCAAGGGTCTGTGATAGGGACGTTTCCACGAAAAATATACGACGCGGACCAGAACTGCGCACTGTCTTAACTGTTCTTATGTTTTTTATGTATCCTAGTTTCTGTAAATTTTGATGGAATTAATAACATCATTTTTAGTTATTAAAAGATTCACTCGTTCCTTCGTTATAAGACTTTATATATTTTCTCTAATCAAATTAATAAACCAAAAATGTTAAAAATTATTGTATTAAAAAACATGAATTTTCTCATTTTTTTTCTTGACTTATCAGCATTGGCTTCTGAACGACTCATATAATGATCAAGCGAATAATGTCATGAATTTAATTCCATCTAAAATTAGTAAAATTGAAGATTAAATTCAGGATATGTACCTGAGGAAAATAAAATAATTGGGAATGATGACAAAATCATTCCACCATTCCACCAAGAATCGTTAAAAGTCACAAAATAATTAAGGATTTCTTTGCTTTCACTACACTGAAGAATAAACTTTCAAGAATATAATTTCAATTCATTGTGATTTAATCAGAATCCAAAATTAAATGACGTGGGAGTCAAAACTAGCAAATTTATTTTTTCGAAACAAAATTAAAATTCGAGCGTTTACTTGCAAACTTCCAAAAAAAAGAAGAAAAACCAGGAAGATCAATTATAATAAAGAAGACATTTTAATGTCTATATACTGAATTAAACTCATTTAAAACACAACCCTATTTCCACCAATGAGAATTGCATTTTATTGTTTTACGTTCCGATACAGAAATTCAGATAAGAGAAAATATGAATATTTGGTTATCCCTATAGTTTTAAAGCATTTAAAGTGCTATACTTATCGCTGAATTTCGTAATAATTCTTAATTTTCTATCTGTAAGTAATATGATAATAATTCCTTTCTTTACTTTCATAATAATTAAATTTATAAATATATTAATATTGTCTGACATTAAAAACATACTAATACTCTAAAATCATTTCAAAATCTAATTAAAACGTAGACCATCATATTAAACGACTAAAGTGGTAAGTTAATCGCATTTTTAACCAAGATTCAATAGTGCTCCCTTCTTATTAACTAGAAAATCACCCGTCATACCATGACGGGTGCAAATTGTCTCTTCATTCCAGAAATTTTCCGTCAAATTTGACGTGTTTAAATAGATATATATGCGAGAGAAATGTTGAACATTGATTGAAAACAAATAAAATAAACATATGTTTTATGACAGGAAATATTTTTTTATTTACATATTATTTACATATTTCTTTATTTAAAAAACCTCTTCGCAAACAACATTCCGTGTGAAGTGTTTTTCATTGTTTAACAATTTTCCTTGTACTTCAGATATCATTGTGTAAATTTTAACGTTTCCAAAAAATATTATCAAATTATATCATCACGATTGCAATAAATAATCAAATGCATCGTGGCGTCCAAACTATATCAAGCGCATGATATACCACTGACGTGATTTACTACATTCTATTAAAAAACGGAAATTAATTTGAAATATATGATTTTTATAATTTAAAATTTCTCGGGAACTATTGGTAATAGCGAGAAAAATTTTATATCAATCGATAGCAAATTTTTTTCTCTATTTTAGAGCTATTAAATTTGAAATTAGAACGACAATTACTCTTTTAAATTGAAAATTACTGAAATTTAGGTTCTCTAACAATGAAATAATGCTGTTTGACGTCTCGCAGTGTTATGGCGCGTGTTTTATTGATGGTGACGTCAGAGTGTTACCGAGAGATCTGGGCTATTATATAAGTAACTAGAAGATTTATGCCCGTCTAAGTCGTACTTCTAGCCCTCCAAACATATCTTATATCTCATTGTCACAGAATTATTAACAAAAGTTGTAGTCTTATGTATATTGGCAGAGTGCTTAAGAAATAAAAAAAGACATGGAAAACAAAACTGAAGAATCAATTGACACTAACCTTCGTTTCGTTAATAACTTTACTTTTAACATTCACTTTGTCCGAGTAAAAATAATGCAAAATCCATTAACAGAAAAAATGCATTACCAAATACAAAATTTTAAAAAAATGCTGAAAGAAAATATTAACAATAGCATGCACCACAAATTCAAATCATTAAGTAAAGGGAGACTTTTAGTATAAGAACGGTTAAGGAAAAATATGAAATGCAAAATATATAAATATTCAATTTCAAGTACGAAAAAGAAAGAGACCTTTTAACAAATCCGAAAGTATACTAAATTAATTGCACGAAAACCGAACTCATGAATCAATTGACACTAACTTCCAACTGATCCTTGAAGTGAGGGTAATGAATCAGCATAAATTAAAAGGAAATAAAACTACCAACTCCGCTCAATTTCTATATAAAAACCTGTCTGAGTTCTTTGATACCATAACAGAAATCGGATTTGTGCGTTTGTTAATGAAGCAAACCAAAGGGGCGGAGTTATTTTTAACTCCTCCCAGCGTCACGGACATTTTTGCATGGTTCTAATATAGATATACTTCGCATTGGTGTGGTCCTTTGAGCAACCACGCACTAAAGTCCCTCTTCTTTCAAAATTCGAGTATGAGCGTCTCTTCCTCCCAGTTCTGTAAAGTATGGAATGAGATTGTAAAGTTTTAAGCAAAGAGAGACTCCTCTCTGTTTACAGAAAACGTATTTACTTAGCAAGTCATTAGAGGCGTTGGCGGCTCTTCCATTAGGGCTGCAGAGCTGCAGCACCCCCTGAAATTATTTTTAAACTTGTATTTTTCATTTTAAATCTTATTTGCTTACTTTTCCATTCTCAGAGTTCAATGATTTACGAAAATGCAAAAAAAGTGATAAAGAATTGGGAAAAAAAAAGGCATAAAATTAATCCAAACGAAGAGAGACGCTCGTCTGAACTCCAAATAACTCCGCCCTCGAAATCCATTCACTGCGCAGAAAATCCGTAGAGGAAAAGCAAATCCTCCTAACCTTAACTTAGACAGGCTATGGCTGCAATGCCGAGCATGCACGGAGCCAACTGAACGAGAAAGAAATGCTCTTTTTAATATATTTATCTTTTTTTCCTCATTCCCACACAAAGTGGTAATCTCATTGACTGTTTATGGGTTTTGGTTTCGGTTTGTGTTGCGTCGACAGAAACACATCTGGTTGATTGATTGTTTGTTTTATCTTCATAGAAGACTAGATTTCTTTTGAAGAAGATATTCATTTTTGGAAGAGTGTTATCGAGTGAAGAGGGCGAGGAGGGAAGAGTGTATGTGGAGCTTTGATTTTTTTCTTCTTTTCGTCAGAAGAATCGTCGCATCGACATTCACTTAACTTTCTGTTCTAGTAGTAAATGTCATATGCTGGTTATTTAATTTGTTTTAAAAGCAGGAAATTTCATATCTGGCTTTGGAATTAAAAAATTTGACCTTCTGAAATATAAAGTAGCTTTTTAAAAATGTATTCTCTTGATAAATATTATCTTGCAGCTATCCTCGTTTCTGAGCTCACGAGCCGCCATTGATTATAGGGTATGTGACTCGGGGCTCATTTCAAAAACTGTGTATTTTAATTTCCCTTGTTATCTTATCCCGAACTCTGAGGACTTCCGCTCGTCATAGGGGTGACCATGTCTTTACAAGTTTACTTCTTCTTCTAGGCTTTACTCCTTTACTTCTTCTGTTTTGTTTTTTCGTATATAGATGGCGCCATAGGACTAGTGTTTCTTTAATAATGATTTGATAATACCTCCTTTTAAAAGAAAGGTAGCATAGGTTTGTGATTACGTGAAGACATTTTTTCTCTACTCTGGGCATGGGGTAAATTTATATTTATGATATCTAACTTTTAAAAAGCCAGATGACTGATATTTTTAAATCAATCTTATTAGCGTTTTGATTCTTGTGTTTTGTTTTTCCTCTTTCTTTTGAAATAAAGCTTTTTGATGTACAGATCTTCTTTGTCTTTTGTTTGGGAATTTTCGGGCTAAGAGAAGCTATGTTTGACGTAATGCTAGCTTCTTACAGAAAACATTCCCAATTATTATTTTGAATCCAATTCGAATAAAGTCCTTAGCCCTTGGAAAAATGGAGTAGAATGGATTCCTTGTTTGTTTTTCTCGATTACCTCTGAGTTTATCTTTGTTTTTTTTGGCTTTCTTTGTATGATATTGATTTCCATTGTTTTTTGTTTTGCTGCTACAATTGAGCTCTACTTAAACATTGTTTAAATTTTATTTTCGAAATTTATTGTTTATAAATAATTTTTTTGTTCTTTTTTTGTTTAATGTTTAAGTTAAAAATTTTATTTTTTAAATTTATTCTAATTGTTCTAGTTGATTGTTTCTAAGCTACATGTCTTTACCAGAGCGTCCGAAGGTAATTTCGCTGCCTAATTTTGTTTCGGATTTCTGGAGGAAGCTTCACAGAAGATTTTGATACTTTTTAAATCGAGACGACTCATGAGTAATCATAATCTAACAATTCAAGCAGAAGAACAACGCAACTTATCTCACTTCCTTGAATCACAGGGGATGAATTTAAAACCGTTACGCAAAAGGAGGACACGCTCCTTAAACTTGTGATTCGGGGATCGATGTCTTGTATCCCTATTGATGATATTAAACAGAAAGTTAACCAGCGGGCGTGGTCTCGCCTAAACTTTCAAAAAAGTGCATTATAAGGTATCATTTCCCTTGCCACTGCGCGGATAAAAAAAGGGGTCCTTCTGTAACCCAGACTGCCATGACTATCTACGAGTTTCCCTCAGCACGCGCCAAGGTCACGAGTATCGCCAAGACGCAAAATGACCTTGCGTCATATTAAGAAAATTGAAAATGCGATTTGAATAACTTTTTCAACCGATAAAAGCAAAAATTGGACACAGATCTACAATTGAGGCTAGAAGGCTACTTAATGAATTTCATTCATCTAAATCATGGCGTTAAGGAGTTATCGAGTTCACAAGCTTTCGATTATACAGACCGACAGACAGTCAACCCTTTAACGGATTTGGTCCAAAATTTGACACGAAACTACATTCCTGATGGTAAAACTGTGTGCCAATATTTATCCATCAAGATCTTTAAGTTTTTGAGTTATCGTATTCACATGACGGCGGACAGACGGCCAGACAGACTTCCCGTACACGGACTTTGTCCAAAATTTGGCAGAAACATACAGCTTATGTGTAAAGATCACATACTGAATTTCATCCCTGTAGCTCTGAGAGTGTTTGAGTTATCGTATTCACAGACAGACAGATAGACATAAATACAAAATTGTGTTTTTCGGACTCAGGGAGGTGTAAAACGTGGGGATTCATCGAAATCTCGAGTTCGAACATTTTGATGATTACAATACTTTCTATTTGTATACTTCGTATACGAGAAAGTGAAAACGGAGGTTTTCCGATGCTGAACATTGCACGCCTTTCCACATTCGATTCTAAATCACATATGGCAGATTTTTATATCCAAATCACAAACAGGATTGTTGCCGAGACCTTCACTGAAATGTTTAGTACTAAAACCTCGGTGAAAAGATATAGGGCAGGGGTCGGCAAACTTTTTTTTCGTAAAGAGCAAGTTTTGGAATTATGTTTGCCAAATATAAAATAATATTTACCCCATATAGCAATTTTAGTTTGCAACAAAGTTGCAGCAGTCTTGCTCTGCAGCAAATTTCACACTGCAAGACCGTAAGTTCATAACTAGTTTGAAACAAGTCATTGCAAACTTCGAAGACTGCTGTAAACCTGTCGCTTCAAGTTCATTGGAAACCAGTAGCAAAACGAGAATACGCATACGAACCTTAGAATCGAACCCTGGACAACTCGGTTACCAAAATGTCGCCTTAACCATACACTAGTGAGACCTCGACCGCCGATGATAGACTGCGCTACATGTTATTTTTAGTTGTCTTCCTCATTAAATTTTTTTATAATTTTGAGAGTATGATTTGAAGTCAAAGAGAGAGCGATTTTCGCTCACAAATGCTTTTGTTAGTGGAATAAATTAAGAAATTAGGATTCAAAAGTAATTACTTTTAAAAATATGGGACACAAAGTAAGTTATTATTTTTCAACAAACACTGTTCTGGGGGTTTAATTTTAATTTTGTTTATGAACGTTAAAATTTCAACATTAAGGAAAAGGTGATACATAGTTTTCTTTAAAGTGCGAGTTCTACATTTAGTAAAAGTTGGGATGGGGACTTTTTCAAAAGTGATATTTTTTGATAAAAAGACCTAATTAGTTTTTTCAAATTATCATTGATTTATTGAATCAATAAAAAGAAGCACGATCTAGGAGATGTTATTAAAAATCGGATGTTTTTTTGAAACAGAGACAAAGAATCAAAACCAGATATATACAATTGTATCCAGGTCGTGATGTGTAAGTGTGCTGTATCAACTTTACAGCAAACTTGCATTGCAAGGAGTTTGATTGATTATGCTTTGTTACTTTGCAGGAGTTTCGTTGCAAACTTGTCGCGTCAGGTTTGGCATCACAAAATAATATCCAGAAAAATCACACTTGCTGCAAATCTGCATGCTATCTGGGACGGAGCCGCAAGTCAGCAATTTTAATTACAAAATATAATTTTTTGAAAACAGAGCCTAAAATGTTTTCATTGTTGTTAAATTTATCTTATTTGTGCTTTGCCTAAAGGTGCTATATAAAATATCCCGCCATTCACTAATTTATGAGGCATCTTCGAAGAGTCGTAATTATAAAATAAAATGATTAAAGTAAAATCAAGTGATTTTAAACATTCTTGTGTATAGATTATCATTTTCCTTACGTCACTCAGTATGCAGTCATTTTAAATATTTTATGATATATTCAACTCGCATGAACAATTAAATTAAAATATATACTTCACAATAAAATAAAGCCAATATATAGCTGTCCTTTGAGATTTATGATAGGGATTTTTGGAGATATGACGCCATTATGATTTTCAAGCAAAACGACAAACGCATACTTTTCAGCTGACTCCTTAGTTGATATTTTGTTTTAAAATTCATGTTCGTAAAAATATGTTGATCCGAAAATCAACAGAAGTGCGAATTCATAAGTTTTGAATTCAAGCATCGAAAACTATTTAGGATTTTCTATCGCAAATCAATTATTTTATTATGTTGTGCAACTAAAGCAAATTTCTGTAACACGAAATGAAAGGATTTGGAGCTAAACAAGAATAAGAGGAAGCGTATGCTGTTTTCATGAAATATTGTTATGAATCTCTTCTTTAACTTAAATTTAATATCTTATTTTGTTACATGTATTATTTTCTAACTTAAAAAGAGACGCAATGATGCATTAAAAGAGCCGAAGATTGTCGACCCTTGGTATAGAAACGAAGGGG